>CAXIVR010000222.1:0-54763 GCA_964035755.1 Teleogryllus oceanicus | reverse complement strand
TTAAGTTCGTGAATAACAAATATAAATATTTGTGCTAACAACATAAAAGAATTGGATTATATCATAAACGTTATGATGCCTTTGCATAATTCCTATCAAAAACAAACATATGAGTTAATTGTAACCAAGTATAATTTTCTCAACCCGTCAAATTTATTTCTCAATCTGTTATGAAATACGAGTAAAATAGTTCCCAAGGCACTCAAATACACGAAATTGTAAATATTTTAGGGAAATAATATATTACAAGATATTGATTTTAAAGTATTATGTCTTTTACTTTCTCGCATATACGTACTACATACGGAGTATATACATAGTATAAAGTTATGTAATGTCGCGGAAAATCGATTTTGAGATTTTAACGAAATACACGTTTGGGGTCCCCTAATACCGAAAAAGTGATTTTCCTCAAAACGTCCGTCCGTCCGTGTCTGTCTGTCCGTCTGTGAACACAACTAGCGCCTACACCATAAGTAGGGCATTTTTCAAATTGGAGATTCCCCGATCGATTTGGCTCGACTCAAGGCGCTCGATTTCGAAAAACTTTCTCCAAATTTGGGGATACTTTACATGAACACGTCCCTAGGACTTTTTCAACATTTTTCAAAAACGCCTCCAAATTTTTTTCTTTAAATTTCTTGTAAAATATATTAAAATACACTTATAAAGATGGCATAAATCTGATTTTCACTGTTAACTCTGAATATTTGAAAATACAAAATTTTGAATTTGTTCGCGTCTTCCTACAACTACAAAATTGAAGATTGAGATTTTTCCTCTAAATGAAATTTGTTTTCCATAATTAGTTCTTTCGTTAACGTCATGTACTTTTTTTTTTTTTTGAAATTTAAATCGTTTTCGCGCAATATTGCGTGCAATATTTACAACTTTTAAAAATAACAAAACAAGATTTTCTCAAAATGGGCTCCAAATTTTTTCTTTAAACTTTTGGTAGGGATAGTGCTAAAAGCACTCTATAAAATTACATAAACACCATATTAGCCTATTCTTTTGTTTTTTTCAAAAATTAAAAAATGTAATTTTTACTTGTATCTCACGACGTTATTATTTACACTAGCGGCTATTTGTTCACATTACTGTATTTGCGAGCATATGTGCTTTAAATAGTATCATAAAGTTTCTTGAAAACTCAACAGTTTTCAGTTAAAATGAGCTCAAAATTCCACATTTTCAGAAACACTCAAACCCAGTTTTCTCAAAAATAGCTCCCAATTTTTCTTCAGTTTTTGTTCCAACGGGTAGTACTAATTGCATGCACTGATAAAAATGCACTGTTAAAATGGCATAAAGTTTATTTTGGTGTATTCTTTGTTTTTTTCAAAATTACACAAATGTATTTCTTTTTTAATCTCTCACGCCGTCAATATGCACATTTCCAATGAAAATTGCCATTTTTGACGAGACTTTACTCTTCTTTAATAGTCTGAAAGTAATATTACGGTTCTATCGTTAGGAAACAGTCAAATTCAGAAAATTTAAAACAAAATGTATTTTGTATGGCGATAGATGGCAGCTGGCAAGAGCATGGGGCAGACCGTAAAGCCAGTCCACACCAAGAATATTAGGAAACTCTACTACGAGAAAGTTTGCGCCATTTGTAGCAGTTTCTACTGCGAAAGGTTTTGGGACCAAATAATGCAGACACATGTAAATCTTTAATATTTATTTAACAATCGTTGATTCACATTGTAAATATTACGATTGCTAATTTGGAATCCTCTTTGTATAAAATTTCCTATAAATAACACAAATACTGTTCATAGAAACTAATTTTAATTCTATATCATATTATTATAATAAGGTTAACATTTACTTACGATTAAGTTGTTCAAATCAGGAATCGAAAATTATACAATGTGAATCAACGATCGTTAAATAAAAAATAAAAGTGAACATGTGTGTATCAAATTATCACCTGAATGCCTTTGTAAATACGCACGAAATACCTTGGTAAAGTCATGTAAAGATGAAAAACTAAAAAATCGTTGCTCGCAACACGCAAATATACAAGCTCTGTACAAACGCACCCAGCTCCATTCTGTAATCGTGTGCTCGCAAGCAGGACTGGAAACGCCGACTCACCCGCCACGATGAACAGCAGCAGCCCCAGCGCCGTCACCACCTGCGTCTCGGACATCGCGCTTCAGAGTGCGCCGCGATGCCAGCGTCCAGGTACACCCCACGCGGGCGGCCGAGGAAGAGCGGCACGGGAAGCGCGCTCCGCCCGCCCGCCGCCCGCCCGCCCCCGCCCGCCCCGCCCGCCCCGCTCCGCCCCGCCCGCGCACCGGCTCGCCCGCAGATCCGCCCCACTCCGCCGCCCGCTCCGCTCCTCCAGCCAACCCTTCGGCATCCCGCTCCGACACCCCGCTCCGACACCCCCTCCGACACGCTCCGACACCCGCTCCGACACCGCTCCGACTCGCCCGCGCCCGACACCCCGCTCCGACACCCCGCTCCGACACCCCGCTCCGACACGCTCCGACACGCTCCGACACCCGCTCCGACACCCCGCTCCGACCGCTCCGACCCCCGCTCCGACACCCCGCTCCGACACCCCGCTCCGACACCCCGCTCGACACCCCGCTCCGACACCCGCTCGACGCCACGCTCCGACACGCTCGACACCCCGCTCCGACACGCTCCGCACGCTCCGACACGCTCCCACACGCTCCGACACCGCTCCGACACGCTCCGACACGCTCCGACACCCCGCTCACCACGCCCGACACGCTCCGACGCTCCGACACCCCGCTCCGACACCCCCTCGACACGCTCCGACGCTCCGACCCGCTCCGACACGCTCCGACCGCTCCGACCCGCTCCGACACCGCTCCGACACCCGCTCCGACACCCGCTCCGACACGCTCCGACACCCGCTCCGACACCGCTCCGATTGATTAATCCCATGCCCATTGGCCATTCCATTGATGCCATCTCGCCACCCGTCATTCAAACACGACAAACCACCTCTGACTCATTACCCTACCCTCCCACACTCGACGACCTCAGGCACACGGCACCGCCATACATCCTCTTTCCCAACGACGCACAGAAAACACTTTCTGACGTAAATGGAGGCGGCAGCTGCTGCACTGCAGGTGGTTCATCAACCACTGGCTTTCCATTAAAGGCGGAAATTCAAACGTTTATTGGAAATACAAACTTTTCGATCTAGTCATATTGCGTACTTTTCTTCTTGAACAATTTCATTCATCAGTATTGATTATTAAAGCCTACTACTTGACATATTTGTGACATTTCTAGTCCACCTTTATAATTCTAGATATATCTACACTATATCTACGTTTGTGACATATCTAGTCTATGTTTATAAGATCATTCCAACTGCGGGCCTGAGTATTGTGTTTTCAAGGAGGATGAAGAAAGATGTAATCCGTGCGGGCACTCATTGAGAACTACCTAAATACCTCAAATCGAAAATAACACTGTTCAGAATATCCGTCTCTACAACTCTTAACTGATCGTTGAAGTCTAATATCTCAAATATCTTAAACACTCGCTTAAATTAAAAGCGTAATTTACCACAAAGACGTGTGGTAACCACGTGTGATGAATTATTTTGATGGGTTGGTTCGTATGGAATATGAATGACGATGGAATGAAATGCAGGGAAATGGGTGAGCCCGAATAAAACTTGTCGCGAACTGCCTTTGTCCATCACCAATTCTGCGGATCGATCGGAATTACCGGGAGAAATGACTCGGGGTATCAACTGATGTCATTGCAATACCTCTGACCGGGAGGTCCTAGGTTCAGTACCCACATTGGCAGGATTTTCGACACAGCTTGTCAGCTGGGTCGGATTCAGTCGTTGTCTGGGGGAGAATTCTAGCGGCCGGCTGCTCTCATCGGTAGTTTGATTTGATTTGATTTGATCAACACCAGGCGAATGCCGGAGCAATACCCTAACAAACGGGCCACGGATCGCGCACGATCTTTCCTTTCTCTTCTTTGTCCTATCCTCACCCCTTTCACTAGCATGCACTACACTACCACACATACCGGGAGGCCAGTCGGGAGCTTAGAGCTTGTCCTGGCTGGGGCGGTGCCACGCTGATGGAGATACCTGGTTGGGAAACCCCGCTAGTCGACCGTAGGTCCCGCCAGACTCGTCATCCAGCGGGGGAAGATCACCGCGACCTCCCGAGGGAAAAATGCACTACACGTACGGGAACACTGAAAGCACTACTTATCAGTTGACGCGCCCGGAATCACTAACAATTAATCGATCGGAATTTAACTTTGATTCCAAGAGTCGCAGGGTTACCAGTTGAATCACTAAACCACGAGTCGTCTACATAGATTAATGAACTTAGTTATATCCATATTTTTTTTACTTTCTCGCACTTTTTATATTACCTCTTCTTGTATTTTAGTAGAACTTCACTACATCCTACTTCCAAATTTCTCATTTATTTGAATCAGTTTTTTAAATGCAATTTGTGGCAAGAATTACGTTAGTCTTCAGGAAAGTTCTTCAGAAACGAATAAAAGACGTCAGCGGATTCTAAAGTGAAGAGGAAACTACCGAATCACCCGAACTGGCATTGTTACTAATATATGCTAGAAATTACACAGTGCATGATGACATTTTCAACATAACTAGGAAATACAATTCTTGCTCTTCACGTTAGTAAGAACGAGAAAGTAAGTGACTACTTGAAATGTACCGCTAGTAGAATGTAATCCTAGTCTAGTCAAATGGTAGAAAATAAGGGAAAGGTTTGGTGCAATTTTGAATTTGGTTCTTATATATTTGTTGGGTCGCTAAAATATTAGGTTTGCAAAAAATTTTTTCCTAGAAGCGAGAATACATACTACAGAAATGATCCTGTAGTAGATTCTGCCTCTCGTATCTATGTCTCTCGCCAGTCGCAGAGCCGAGCGGACGTGTTTTACTAAGCGCTCTACTGCTGCAGGATGGTGTCGACGGAGCAGTGGCGCGCGGCTATCGGCCGCTGGGTGAGGCTCCTGCCGCGGGTGGCGGTGCCGAGGGACAGCGCAGGGCTGGGGCCCCTTGCGAGCGTGTTGGGCGCGGCGGTGATGGCGGTGCTATTGGCGATCGGTGGGGTGGAGCTGAATCCCCCCTACTAACGTCGATATCATCGGACTATCAATGGAACCAAAGGAACTTATTGATAGAATCGATGTGTTGCAACTAGGGTTACGTCGGCAGAGGCTTCAGTGCAGTCGCTGCAGACAGCCAACGAGCGGCTGGTTCGCAGGTGGATTACCTTGAGAACCAGTCGCGACGTCAATATCATTGTTACTGGCATCCCAGAGAAGCGGAACGAGTCTTGGGCGGACTCGGAGGTGTATCCTGGATCTTGCGGAGCACTGGGTCAGGTTGGAGCCCCAGGATATCGAGCGCGCACCGGACCGGGCGGCGGCGCGAGGACAGCCACGTATGATTGTGGCCAGCTGGCCTCTTTCAGGAAGCGGAGGCTGCTGCGTGCGGCCGGAGTATCTCTCCGGAATGGCAGGTGCGGTCCGTGAGGACTTCAGCTGGGCAGTGCGGCAAACGCGTAAGGCGTTAATTCCGCATTTGCAGGAGGCGAAAGCGAGCGGAAAGCAGGCGTCGATTCGTTTCGACAAGCTTGTCGTGGCAGGGCGCAGCTCGTGTTGGCTGAGCTGGCGGCCGTCCGCGGGCGTGGGAGGGCGGGGCGACGGGTCCGTGAACTCGGCGAGGGGGCAGAACATGGGGCGAAACCCCTTCCGGGCAGCGGGCGCCTCTTCGCGGCCGCCCCGCCCGCGCCTTCGGCCGTGGCCGCGGCCGCGCCTGCGGCTGCGCCTCGTGCTGGGGCGGCGCGGACGACCTCTGACCCCGCGGCATCGCGGCGGAGGCGTCTCGTTCGCGTTCGCGTCGGCGGTCGCGTTCACGTTCCGCCGGGCCCACGGCACTCGGCGAGTCCCGGACGCTGCGGCTGACAGCCTGGAGCGAGGACCTCTTACGAGGGCGATGGCTGCGGCAAACGTGCAGCAGCAGGAAGCTCGCGGTGAGTCAGGACCCAGCAGGTCGCCAAATAGGCAGGAATAGGCTTTAAGAATAGGATGTTGGAACATCAAAGGTCTAGGCTCTAAGCTCGAAATCAAGACTTCCATGGGTACATAACATTTGATATTGTCGGTCTCGTTGAAACTTGGTGGAAGGAGGGTGAGACTTTAAATGTGTCTGGTTTTCGATCATATGCAAAACTAAAAAACGTAGAGGGAAGGGTAGGTACCCAGGAGGTGTTGCGTGCATATTTCAGGATAGGTTAGTGCAATTTATTTATGAAATTACAACAAACTCCGACAATTTTCTTTGTATTAGACTAGTAATGCAAAATACAGACCTCGCAATTGTATTTATATACCGTCACCGCAGAGGCTCGCGTTATTATTCTCCAGAAGCTTTTGGTGAAATCAATAATTTCTTAGACTCGTTGAAGCAAAGGTATCGAATACTGATTTACTAGTCTTAGGTGACATGAATGCTAGAATTGGCCATGAGCAGGAAGTATTTTCGGAGTTCGATCGGCAGAAGCAGAGCTAATTCTAGAAAAGCAAAGACTCAGTCATCAATAATGAGGGTCAGGAATTGTTAGAATTATGCGAGAGATTTAATCTCGAAATCTTAAATGGCAACTATGGACAGGATACTGAAGGGAACTAATTTTTATTAGTGGGAATGGAGGTAGTGTAATAGATTATGCTCTGTTGTCTCATGAAAGAATAAACAATTTATTAGATTTTGGAATCGAATTACAGGCAGAATCCGACCATTTGCCTGTGTGCGTTCATTTAGCAGTAAATGCTACTGAACTGCCACAGGCAGTGGCTCGGCAGAGCAACAAACTTCACAATAGCAAGACGACGGTTTATATGGAAGGAAAAGCGACAGGAATTTGCAGAGGCTATTCTTAACTCGGTAGGGTGGGCGCGAGAGCGGTCACCGGAAGGCAAGCAAAATTTAGAAGGAGACTCTTTCGCGCAGGAGGGCATGCGATGTGGGGAGAGGAGGAAGGGTACGGGACCAGGATGGTTTAGCGAGATGTCAGGTGAGCAGGCGTGAAGCAATAGTAGCCTTAGAATGTTCAGAAACAGTGGAACTGCGAAGCGAGAAATAGTTACTTGTTACTACGTAGGCAATACGAGGTACAATTAGAAATCGAAGAAATCTTGGCAGGAGAGTGAGACAGCAAGAATAGAGGCAATTTTAGAAACAATCATAATAAATCAATTTGGGACGTTATAAGATCACTGCGTAATAAAGAAATGTAAGTAATGCGATTTCACCAGACGCGTGGAGCAGTACTTTCACGAGCGCTCAAATGCGAATATTGAAACAGGATATATATTATCACGGACGGATGTCCCTGAATTAGACGAACCGATAACCTGGAATGAAGTGAATAGGGCTATGCTAGCCATGAATAATAAGAAGGCAGGCGGCGCGGACGGCATTCCGACACAATTTATTTCAATTGTGGCACATAGACCAGAAGTATTCTAAATTTATTTAATGCAATAGTTGATTCTGGATCGTATCCGAAACGTGAGTACAACGATCCCCCAACCAGTCTTTAAGAATAAAGGTAATACGAATTGCCCACAAAATTATCGCGGAATTAGTCTTTACAGCTCTGAGCAAGCTATTTTGTAAAATACTCAACGGGCGACTGAGTGAATGGGCGGAAAAGCACAGTAAAATATCAGAATTGCAAGCAGGCTTTAGGGAGGCTTCGCGACTACGACAATATCTTTGTGTTAGATACCCTAGTAAAGCAGGCGCTTGCGCGTAAGCGGAGCCACTTATATTGCAGTTTTGTAGATTTCGAAATGGCTTTTGACTCTATCAATAGGAAGCTTTATGGGAAAACTTAATGACTAGGCGTCTCAGTAAAGTTTTAAAAGTGTTGCAGAGCATATACGAAGACGTAAATTTCTTGTCAGGTGCGGTGATGGAAGTACAACGCGAAAAATAAAATCGACAGTAGAGAGTGAACAGGGCTGTCCTCTCACCGCTATTGTTTATCTTGTTTATAAACGATTTATTGACGTGGTTACAGGATGCGGATACATCTGCGCGGAAATTGAGGCCTGAACATTCCGGACTACTATATGCTGATGATTTAGTTTTTTGTTCGGGACTATTGACGCTTACAAAAGTTTAAATATCCTAGAAACGTATAGTGAAACATGGGGATTAAAAGTAAATATTCAAAAACCAAAGTAGTTGTCTTCAGAATGGATTTATCTGGGGTAACAAGGAGAGATGGTTTACGCTCAGGAGGAGATTGACCGGTAAAAACATTTACATATCTTGGGCAAAATTTTCCATGAATGGGGATGGAGTAATCACATAGTGGCGCAGTAAAGGAAGAATTGCGCTCAGAAATCGTTTGCGCAGTGCCAGGGTTCAGGAATTGCCTTTAAAGGTGTGCGAGACGATGTTTAAATCGCTAGTTCTCCAGCAATGAATTATGGGGCAGAAATTTGGAAGTGGATGGATAGATCGACTAGAAGCGTCGAAACAGATTATTTCAAATTAATTCTCAGTCTCTAGATTCGCAGCAAATGCCGGAGTCCTAAGAGAGGTCAGTAGTGTAGGAATTTGGAAAGATTTTAAATGAAACCCATTAAACTTTGGATTAAATTGCAGGTGAACAGGCTGACTCACTTATAAATAGATGTTTTCGGGTGCAGTTACAGGAAGCAACCAACGCTACTGGTCGTATAAATTAAACTGCTACTGGAACGTTCAGGTCTGGAACGTTTCTCGGAAATGGTGGGAGATAGGGAACGTGACATAGAACAGTTAATTTCGGATAGACTTGGGATATTAAAGGCAGAGATCCTGGCAGCAACGGCCGAAAAACGTTCGCTAGTTGCAAATTCACGGAGTCCGTTATGGGGTTGCGAACGTTACGTAAACACACTGCAGAAGGACGCAGAGGGGATACGCTGGTTCAGGGTCGGGGTGGATGCAACGTAGATTAAAGGACTCAATAGTAATGGCATCTGTGTACTTTGCGGTGATAGGAAAACTGGATCCATATCCTTTTAATTTGCAGTGCGACCGAAACTTGGAAGGAAAAAGGATGGGAATGGGAAATTACTACTTCAACATGAGAACAACGCTCCTAAAACATTCTAGGGATAAAGAGCTACTTCATGAAAGAATTAGGAACATTTCTCGGAAAGTTCGGACCACTAAGAAACGGAAATTAAGAGTGGGAAAACAGCAGTGGTTAGTACAGCAGAGCCTAGACTGGAAGAAATATGTAATAAATCAATAAACTAACAATATTAAGTTAGTCAGTAAGTTATGTTAGGTTAGTAAACAGTACAAAAAAAAAAAAATAAATAAAAAAAAAAGTTATAAATTGTAGTCAATTGTTAAGTATAAGTAGATAAATAAGTCAATAAAATATATATATATATATATATATATATTAACTTAAAATAATTAAAATAAGTTAAATAAATTAAATTAAATTAATTTAAAACAAGTTAAATAAATTAAAATAAGTTATATCAATTAAAATTAAATTAATTAAAATAAGTTAAATAAATTAAAATAAATTAAATTAAAATAAAATAAAGAAACAGCTAAAATAAAGCACATTAGGGCGAAGGAAGTGGAATCGGAAGGTTAGGGCAGAGCGTTGGTGGGACGATTTTCTGTGGTGCTGTTTGTTTTCAGGTGCGGTGGAGGCCAAACACTGGAAGGAGATGCCTGACGCCCGCGCCAAATAAATAGTCTAAAAACCGGATAGAGTAGCATGTACTCGGCTTCTGACGGCAGGTTTTTCCCCCTTCAGGGGTTTTTCCCTCAGCCGTACCTTATGGTCTCGTTTCCGCGGCTTTGAGGCGATGAAGAGACCATTTGGGGTGAATACCAGAAGGCGAAAGGTTAGAACTCGGTAGAATGTAGGTATTGATGGCTTAAAGGCCTTCGGCCTACCACATTGGATCAAGTTTCTAATTTGGCTGTAATAATTACCTATTAAATAAATAAAATAATTTTCCGGAACACGTTTGAAACAAAATAGTCAAAAATTTTCAAATTTTTAATAACTCAAAAGTCATTCATTTTCAAAATACTGGTCTATATTAAATAAAAAAAGATAATAATACCAACATTTAATGTCATTAAGCTTTTTCCTTTCAATAAACAGTTAGCCTTAACAGTATACCGCAAAATTTGGTGATATAAGGAATAACATGAAAAAACACTAATTATCCCATTATATCTCAATATAATTTTAAAACTAACGTTTTTCTAAATATTAAACTGAAATGCAATAAAGAGAATTAAATTGCCTATATTTTACGTGGTCAAGATTTTTCTACTATCAATAGTATCGCCGTTAGTGTGCAAAATATCCACGAATGTTACCGTGAAAATAGCAGTCATAACCTCCATCACATCCCTACTCCTTTATTATTTTACATCCAATAAAGCTCTGTTCATATGAATCTGGCGCTGTTAATTAAGTTACTTTTAATTGGAAAAGAAAAGCACCACTTTGGAAGACAATGGGATGCACCTTCACGACACGTAGGTTTCAATGGCCCTGGTTTTGTCCATATCTCGTATATGAAATGACATCATTGTCTTTTTATTACTAGATGGCTTTGAGTTATTTTGATAAAACCGAAAAAATATTTTAAATACTGAAAAAATTGACATGTCATTTGTTTAAAAACTTGTTTCAGCAAATTCTTGTTAGCAAACCTAAACACTTTAAAGCATTGTAACAAGCAATTCAGTGTCCAAATAAAGTGTACGTCATCAATAACGAGTTTTACCGCATAAACATTTTTACCCACGAGCCTATTCGTGACAATTATTTTGAAAATACGTTAAAATATCAATCAAGCCGTAGTTTGTTTTATGGCCTGAAGTGCGAAGCGAAGTAAAACAACGTGAAGTCAAGTCTATAAAGATCTATAATAGTTGACGAAACAATGATGAATACGACGTCCAAAGAAAATTTTATTGCGAACGCGAATAAGAAAGACAGTTAATAGCAAGTTGGTAATAAAGGTTTTTTAGCAGGAATTACGTCAAACAAGGAACGACAAGTTAGACACTTCGATAATGCTTTCCCTTAGCTCTAATACATACGACCGTGAGTTTAGTTCGTGAGGATGTACTAGATCTATTAGTAATATGGAGAGGTCTCTGCAAGCATCGAAATGTGTCCTTTTAGAAACTCGAAGACAAAGTTTATTTACCACATTCCCTTTGCTGATATAAGTGAAATAACTACCAATAACTTTATTTTCTTGCAAGCAAATAGTTATTCGAAACCACCTCAGAATTGATCAAGCACAGAAAATTAATTTCTGACTGACCAAGAACACTAATCTTGCTGACTATAAAAATTCAAACTATCAACGCAACTAATGAAGTGGTTTCTGATGTTGTGAACTTTTTCCGTTTTACTATTCAGCTCATTTGAAATACGTGCTTACTTAATCAGTTGAGATATGTACGCTAAATCTGCCGTAAGTAACAAGGCAGCCATGCTACCACCTTCAGCAGCTGCAACACAGCAACACTTTTCAAGAGTTTATCATAATGTTCAGCAACAGGTAGATGTGAAAAAATCCAGAAGGGTCAGAGGTGGAAAGAACGAAAATGGCATTGCGTCTGTGACAACAAATTGTTAGCACTACCTGCTCCACCAGTTTTATTGAAGTTTGCTTCCTCAAATGCTCCAAAACTGCTAACAACTAGTCACTGCAAGAAGGCAGGGATTAATGATGTAACTTGTATCTCTACTACTAAAAGTGTTGCGACAATATAACAATCATGACTAAATATCACCTAAAATGCGAGTTACGAGCTGTAACAAGACGAGATGAATCTGAGAAGCCATGGAAGAGGACCTTTTTCAAGATCTTAGATAATGCAAATCATTAGAAACAATATAATAAACGAGTTGTAGTAATAAAGACAGCTAATGCCATTTATATGTAGCAAATATCTATGGAAACAAAGCCTTCGAAACCTACGCGTGGTGTAAGTCAATCCATCGTCTTCCAAAACATTAATTTTCTTTTTTTCGATTTTATTATTCGATTATTACAAGTATAAGTTAGTGAGTAAGGAGGATATGTGAAGTGCCATTTTTACAGTAACATCCAGATGTATATTGCACACTGCGGTGATATCATTGATCCTATAAGAAAACCTTTAAAATATGAAATGTGACACTTTTATCCTCTTGCATTTCTTATCAGGTTAATAAGCACGAAATAAGTATTGTTATTAAGTTATATTGAGATAAATATACCTCTACCGTTTATTAGGGGAAGCTAATGGCATTAAATATAGGCGATTTTATCTTCTTTCATTTCATGAGGACCATTATTCATGAAAATGTATTTGATTTACTCGTATTTGAAAAAAATTAAAGTCGTGATTTGTACACATTTTTCTTTAAAATCCTGTTTTCAGGGAATTCTTCTTGACTAACCTGATATTCGTGTTCGGCACAAAAAAGTGTAGAAATCAAATATCAAAACTACACCAAAACGTTCCATATTTGCCATTTTAGCACATTATGTCTGGACTAAACTACAGAACGGATTTTCATGTAAATAAATATTTTACATAAACAAGATATCTTCTTTCAGTATTTTTCAGAGTTTACAAGATATTCTGAATGAATTAGAACCATTGTATTTTACATTCTAGTATTTTTACATTTTAATGTCATAAAATATTTTACGTGTTTACCTATTAATACAAATTTATTACTCATTGCGTTGCATTGTAATATATTTAGACGTCGAAAGGAATATTACAAATACAGTTTGACAATATGTTGCTGAAATCGTCTTTCTTAAAAGCAATTTAATACTCTGTTCGTCTATGATCTTCGTCGGATCACGGAACATCGCTGTGAATTGTCAAACTTACGCCCTCCCTACTTTTTGAATTCTGAACTCGGAATCAAGGATGATCGAATCACCATGAGCGAATGTTTGTGAAGGAGCAGTAAACTCAGCCACGTACTTCTCATGTTTCATAGAACCCATGCGTTACTCGATCGTAATCTCAATTTTTTAAACCATTGTTCTATCGCGTTTTGAATTCATCATCCACCACTGGTTTTACGGTATGATGTTCACGCGCACACTGACTCATAAACCACGATCAATTCCAGGCGAAGACCGGGCGGTACCTAACAAATGGGCTACGGATGGCGTGCGATCTGCTTTTCTTTTTCCTTGCCTATCCTCACCCCACTTCACACTCTCACATGCACAACACCACCATAGATGTCGGAAGACCAATCAGGAGCTTATACTTGTCCTGTCTGGAGCGGCGCCCCGCTGGTGGAGATACCTGGTTCGGGAAACCGCAAGCCGAGCTGCAGGTCGACGCTGGATCTCACCATACAGTGAGGAAGAACAACTCTACCTCCTTGGAGTCATTAACCTTTAAGGGACTAATGACCATAGCCATTGACTCACCCGAAAATACAGAATAATCAATGAATCTTTATTCTTTTTTTATTCATTACCATAAAATTTCCACGTGGTGTGAAGTCGCTTCGAAATCGACTGTTCATGTTCAACGTTACTGCAGAAGAACTGGAAACCAGAAGCACCATGTCAAATGAGAGACAATTAAAGGAAGTGCACCCAGAGGCAGGAAACCTTCACTGCGCGCGTGCAGAAAGCAGAGAGGAATCCTTATCCCGGATGGATTAAAGAGAAGCTCACTCAATTCTTCTGGCTTCAAAACTTCGAAGCAGGAACTGCAGCCTCTTGGGAGCATTGAAAGTAAGTAATGAATCTCAACTCGAATCGAAAATGTGTGTAGCGAGTGATAATTCATTTGCAACATCTAAATACGCAAATGTAACCTCTTACATCTATGGACTAAGCTCGCCTATCTTTACATACAGTGACTGACGATGCGGAAACTCCTTTTAGAAAAGATGCGCAGATAAAAATTCTCGTAATTGTATATAAAATTCAAATTAATTTTAGTGTATATTTACACGGTCTACCTAAGTAACCAGGGTTATGTAAGTAAGCAGGTTTATGTGCTACTGCGGCATCTGAGTTTGTGCTGGACCACTTATCATTGGAAATCATCTTTTCTTGTCCAACTGTCCCTTCTTGAATTACAATCTTGGATTGTAAGGAGAATCAAGAAGTCGATTTCGTCAGGAATTTTGAATATTCGTCTCATGTAATAGACAGTAAGTCTGTTCCTCAGCATTGTGGAGGCACGCGATTCAAATTGTGGCCTAATCTGATCGAAAAAACGTACGTCGCATTCACTGATCGTGATTTGTATATGCTGTTTTCATTTCTGCTGTGCAGGCCTAGCTTTTTCATTGCAGTACAAATATTTGACGTCCGATCAATCAAAAGTAAAAACTATCCCGGAAGGTCTTCACTGATGTTTTCGCATCACTGGTCCGAATCAACCCAGTTGGTTGGATGCCCTGCCCTTGACTATCTAATGATCTTCAAAATGGTACTCTTCCTAAATGTAAGTACCTAGAGTAAATACAGTGAAACCAGATAACTCAATTCTTTTAAATCTCCTTTTTCATTCTTCTTCAATTTCTAAACATGCTAGGTGTGTATTAATCTGGAAAAACATAATATTATGAAAATGAATCTCAATAACAGGATACCTACTGCCTTGGAAAATAAGTTTCAACCGTTGTGAGAACTGTTACTTTCTTCGGATATTAAAATACAGACGTGACAATGAGCATTATTTCCATAGTTTACTACAAAAATGTGTTCTAGTACGAGTATTTCATTTCCGTCAACAGATCTGGTTATTAGTGAACGATGCGGTGTCTGATTCCCAAGTCAGTTCGAGGTGTCTCCTCATCACGATGAATGGCTACCTGCGAAGATGAGAGAAACTGTCAACAAGTTTTTGTTGCTATCAAACTTTTCTGATACGAAATATTCTAATATTTGCCAGACCTGCTCCGACCACTACTTGGATAATTTTCTGCCTGTGAGACTATTACTAGAACATTTTCATGCGTAGGATTTCAATTTGTAAAAAGTTTTACTTATTGTTATGAAATGCTCTGTCAGTTTCAGCCTTGTAATCTTTAAACGTTTCTCATAAGGTCCGTTCACACGGTAGCTCAGGGAGCACTAGAAGTCCCTATAAAATCTCTGTATTAAGGACTCTTTAATGCGCTGACAAGCAGCGCTTCTGCTTACAAAGCATTGTTTTAAGCGGAGGTATCACAATGTTTGCGTGAGTTGCAGTGACAGTGGGTAGAGTGCGTGCGATGCAATGTTCCTTGGTGTCGGCATATTCCGTTATAATGTGCTGGCATAAAGGAAAATGTTAATATCTTTCTTCAGTAGTGCTGAAAGTGTGAACGGTTAAATTTGGACACTTGACAGTGGTATTAAAGTTCTCTAATGAAATGTCAGATTGTCTACCAGTAACCCATCACTGGTTATTGGTCGCAACCAGCTTCATTTTCTGCTAATCGTTAGTGATCATATTGTCGTTGATATTATTGTTATTATGGTTATTGTTGTTATATACATGCAAATTATATTTAAAGTTTAATAAGAATGTTTGATAAGAAATCAAAACGTTTTAATATTATGAAATTAATAAAATGTTTAATAAGTTCATCTTTAAAAGTTTTTTTAATTATTAGAATTTAAAATTTCAACGTATTTGATTTTCTTCATTTTCTAGTACTTTGAGTAGTGAGGGCATTTTGGCTGAGACCCAAAATCCACGCGGCCCCGTACCCTTACAATAGTCTCTGGCCCGTATCGTCTCATTCACCCCTCGATGGCGCTGCTCAATTTTCATAAGTGGCTTTTCAGTGGTTTCATAGGTGATGCGGAAAATTAAAGGGACCATCTGTCGCAAATTTCATAATTGAGTTACTTATGCCTAATTATAAACCATTAAATTCCTAAAAATGTGGACCGGGAGCGGTAGCTCAGTGCATCAACTGATGTCACTGCAGCGCCTCTGACCAGGGAGGTCCTAGAGTTCGAGTCCCGACGGCGGCAAGATTTTCGACATTAGCTTTTCAGCTGGTTCAAATTCAGTCGCTGTCTGGAGGAAATTCTAGAACCAGCTGCTCTGATCGGTAGTTTTCGTACTTTTTCCGATCAACACCAGGCGAATGCCGGATCCCTACCAAACGGGCCATGGACGCGCGCGATGTTCCTTTCACTCCTTGTCCTCTCCTTACACACACACTTACACTAAAGCACTACACTACCACATATTCTGGGAGACCGGTCAGGAAGCTTAGAGCTTGTCGCGGATTGAGCGGTGCCCTGCTGATGGAGAGTCCTGGTTGAGGAACCCACTAGCCGACGGTAGGTCGCGCCGGAACTCTCATCAGCGGGAAGATCACCGCCATCGCCCGAGAAGAACATGCACTACACTAACAGGACTAATGACCAAAGCAGTTGACGCGCCCGAAACACGAAAAATCAATCAATCGATCAAAAACCTAAAAATTTGGAAATCTTCAAAATACTCGATATGAAAATTTGGTGAAGTTATAGTAGTTTGACTGTATGTTATCGGAAAAAGGAGTTTTAAGAAAAACGAGTTTAAACTTTCGTAATTTTAAAATCACGATATTTTCAATATTTGGTCCCTTTTAGTTTTCGCATCTTATGAAAGGGCCAGTGCATTAAGACAGCATTGCTCAGTAGCTCCGATTGAAGGGCTCTTAAGGGAAGATACAGTTTAGCAGTTACATTTTATTACTTTCCCTTTTTCTCTCATTCAAATCATACTTCACAACAGTGAAAATGAACTGATACACATAAATATAGTTCTTCTACAAGGAAAAATTTCCTTTCACTTTTTAATAAAAAATTCAACCAGTTTTTAGACACTGGCTTAGTGTTTCCCTGATAACTCAAATTATTTTGAAGATTTTCAAATTTCTTCTTTTAATTTGTTGGAATTACTTACTGGTACTGTGACATACCAATATGTAGGACATTGTATTGCGTCACATTTATTGTTAACAGAGGTGAATTAAGGATAGACATTTGTAAATATGGCGCATAGACGTAGAGAGTTGAGTCAAGGTCAACAACTTCATTGCTTTGAACCACGGGGCGCGGTTAGTTGACAAAGTAAACTGTTTGGGGATTGGCCGAGAAAGCAATGATAGTCTGGGACGCGGCTAGTTAGATTGTAAGCAATTGAGGGTTGGCTGGGCATGGAACTTTTCTGTCAGAAACAGTAGAAAGATGGACCGAGTTTTGAAGGCCTGAAAGAGAGAATATGAGGCATTCTGATTTATACCGTGGTGCTGTGCGGATCGTGTGTAGGCAATTGATGTTGGTAGTTTGGGAATTGTGAACATTTACTGGAGCGTATGGTTGTCGGACTTAGAATATTGATGGAAGGTGCGGAAATTGCGACTTGGAAATATTTCGAGTGCAGCAGCTAGAATTGTGAACTTAGTTGAATTTGTTGGCAACAGGACTGGAGTATTTGATGCAGATAAGTTTGCTGAACTTTAATATTTTAAGTATACGCGTAGAAAGAACTGGGAACTTTTATAAGGAAATTAATTAAGTCTTATCAACTTATGAGGCAGTAGGATCAGTGACTTGAATACACTTGTGCCAGAACGGAAGAAAGAAGATGGTATTAGGACCTGGAGCCATCGACACCGGGAAGGATTAAAATGGTTCTACGGGGACATCGGTCAGAGCGATGGACGAAGACAGGGTACTGCAATATAAGGTTGGAAACTGGTTATGACCAAGTTTCGTATTGTTATCAATGAAAATTGAATAAACTTACAATTTTCATGAAATAGAAAGATGATTTTCATTTAGCCAATTCCAGCAAATGAGTAGCTAGAAATGTATATTTGATTTCCAGATTCCTCAGCCACTCTGTACAGATGGCAGATCGAATAATCGGCTATTAGTAGTACAATAGCGATTATTTCTTTTAAGACCCATCGACCAGTTAGCCGGATATTAATTTATTGGAAATAGCAGTTGAAGAGTAATTTTAATAATTGAATTAACGTAATCATTTCCTGGCCTACATTCTTTTATAAATTTGGAACGGGTTACGTTGAATTAATATTAGAAGGGCAGAGGAGATATTTAATTTAAAAATTAAAATCAGACTGTTTCAGTACAAAACCATGCTCTTTCATTTAGATCTCAGAATAAATAATATTTTTAATTTGAATCTAAAATGAATATATTGATTATTAATAGTGTTTTCAGTTTTATCTTTTAGCAAAAACTATTGTTCTAAAGTGTATGATTTGCATGGTTTTGTAGATATCACTTAGTTAAATGCATCCTAAAAATTGCATAGTTTAAAATGATTAATTTTTAGTTATAAGGAAACGGATCTTAAAACGATAATTCTGGAAAACAAGGGACGATGTTAGATTCACGACTTTGCTTATCTCACTACTCTAATAGATGCATGATACACGACATACCTTTTAAACCATAATACGAAAACTATTGCAGATATCGACATATTTTCCAAAATATTCCTGAATAATTAATGCATAGGTAGAAAATGTTTTCAAAATAAATTTTTAAGGTTTTAAGGTGTATCTTCCCGTTCGACCCATTCACCAAGCAAGCCATTACAGGACAAAGGGCCGCAACAGTTTACTACAGAGCGCATCCAGCTTCCGTGTGAGTTTGCAGCTTTACGCCTCTTAGTAACTCAGAATCAAAATCTGAATAGGATCAAAATAGTTTTCTTTCTCTTTCTCCTCCATATTATAGTTGTTGATGTTTCTCTGAATACACTTGAGACATATGGATAATAACGCCTTAGAAGATTTTGATGCAGTTTCATCAATTTTCACAATTGATCCTTGGCATTTGGAAAGGTAGATTTATGTCTGCAACAAACTTAAATGTGAAGATATGGTATCATCTGATACATTTACATGAAATTATTGTAACTTCATGTGTTTTACATAAATCACGTTGTCAGGCTGCAAAATAACTTGAGTTTTGAAGAGCATCTGAAGATGTTTCGTGTTGAAAACATCTGAATTGAAAATTCTGAAAGTCAATAATTTAATCAATCAACTGTTAGTTTACATCAGCTAGGAATGTGAGTATTGAAGAAGTTGTCAGTATTACCTTGTCTAGGCGAAAGAAAATATTTTCTGTCGTAATTCAGGGTGCGATAAATGGTACGACCTGTGCAGAGCTGCCCGCCAAAAGCGGTGTTCCGGAGTCTGCAATACTGAGACCTAGACGCCCTACCAACGTTAAACTCTAACTTTCAATTCATTAGCTGTTTACACGAGCGTGGCGCGCCGACACGAAACCGCTCGTCTCTATATCTTCAACCAAAGCGATCGCGTCGCGTCTCAAGTAGAAGGAAGCAAAGGATTCCGCGAGTGCGACTATTGCAATGTTATCTCTCTGCCGTTCTTGGAATCCGTCCCGTGGCACGCTCTGACGTCTTTTTAGAAAGCAGTTCAAAATTTCAAAGCAGTTCAGTTGTTCCAAAGAGTTTCATACAAACAATGTAGCCTTTCTCCTGAAAACCCACTGCAGGTTTACAGAACAAAATACTAATTCAAGGCGCAACGTTTGAAATGTATACTCTTTGCTGTTAATTTAGCGCCAGAATTGCTATAAATGAGTACGGCCTAATTTGATAATTTCGACGGGCTTATGCTACACACGTATACATAAGAATTATAAATGGTCAATATTTAAAATGCAAAACTTCAACACTAGTTGCTGTTATTATATTGAAGATATTTGTTACTGCTCATGAGGATTGGGTCATCTGAAAGTCTAGTATTTATGAGCTCTCTCCTGTATTCAAAGTACAATGGGAGGATTACGACCTGTCAGAAAAGTTGATTAACTAAATGTCATGTTGAAACATTCAATGAGAGTGAATACAAAAGCACGAAAATATATTCTGATTGTATTCCTTTCAAAAACATCAGTGAGATTTATTTAATTTAGTACGGTCTCGTCAATTTTATGAACATTTGTGAATTAGTCGATACGAAAGTGCACCTATTACTAACATTTTAACCGTTTTGACGTTGAATAAATAAATCAGACTTGTAGAGTACAGCAGTAAAATGTTGCTCAGAAAACCCAACAAAGTTTTGTTTTGTTTTTAAACACTCACACTGCTCAAGACCAGTACATAAAGTACTCTCTTATAACACTACAATATGTTAAATATTTGACAAAATCAAGTCCTCGTGAATACTGCAAACATAGTGTTGTGTAGTATATACGGACACGCAGAACAACAGTTTTACCTACCAATAATATCAAAGAAATTTCTGATCCATAACCAGAACGTGAATAACAAATGCTTAATGACGGACTGCATATTCCATGGAGCCTTTCTTCCATGACGTCAGCTGTGTCGTAAGCTCTGAGCATGGAATTCTAACAGTAAGTGTAGTAGAATAGACAGAATAACACAGTGAAATATTTGTATTTTCAATCAAATTGAAACTGTTTCATTACTTTATGAATCTAAGTTTTGTAATCTAACGAAACTATAAACACCTCCATAAACTATAGACATTACCATAAACTGCTAAGTTTTCTCTCAATTACTGCGTGCATACGAAATTCGTAATATACAGGAGAATTGTTGTATTAAATTGTTTTATTGAATAGTAATAATGAAGAGATTGCGTTTGTTACGAATTTAAATAATATTGTCCCACGATTATTAGATTAAGTGTTTCATTTCCTGAATCATGTAATCACTTATAACACCTCGTTTGTTGACGTTTACATACTTTCAATATCGAATAAAATAATAGAAAATTGTAAATATTGTTATCTTGAAAGCAGGATTTCGGCAATGGACTCGCTTGCTTAGTAATGAGTACCTCATAACATCTTCACCAAAATTATTCAACAAACGGAACGTTATAACTGATTCTTACCTTTGTTATAATGTAACAGTTAATTATAAAGTAAGATAAATTTATTTAAACTAGCAATTGGGTTCAACCAGGTGCAGTTAATTACTAAATAAGATAATACATGTCATGCAAATAATATAATAATGGTAATAATAATGCTAAAATGATAATAATAACAATAACAGTAAAATAATAATATAAAAACTGCTGATTTTAAACATTAAATTACACGAAAAGAAAGAAACGTGTATCATCTAAAACCGCACTGAGTGTTTATACAATAAAGCCCACTGCACTATCCTTCACTTCACTTTACTTCACTTCATTTCACTTCATATTACACTAAAAACATTTTCTTCATTATTTCTCTGCTCTACACTGACACCTCACTTCACTGCAAAACCTTATATTCTTAGTTAACTACTTCATAATCCTCCAAATTCTTACACTGCATAATTTTGTGCGGATTCAACAAATTGGTCCATATTCCATTATCGGACGAACAAGCTGATAAATAAGCAATTTCCTTCGCATTTACTGTACTCTTTTTAAGATCGCATTACAAAATGAAGAGATCTCCACGCTTTCCCTACAATAAAATCAACTGACTTTTCAGTTAATTTATTATCGAAATGGATACCTAGGTACTTGCACAAAGAATCTCTCGGAATAATGTTACTTACACGGTAATTTGTTACACTTAATTATGACCTCTGCCAAAAGTGGTCGATTTGCTTTTACAGCTATTTATAGTCATATCATTATTTTCCGCCAATAATATAATGCATCAAGATCCCATTGCAGCATATTTTCATCGTCTTTCTTTATAATGAGATATATTATACAATCGTCTGCAAATAGCTGAACATTTGAAATTAATTGCGCTAGCAAATCATTAACGAACGCTGAAATAAAGATTGTTTATTTACAGTCCACCCGTTTGGCTGGCATATTTTACTTAGAGAAAATGTTTCTGTCTAAAATGGTCACAGCGGAAACACAAACATGACTCTGAGAGACAACTCTGTCGCAACCATTGAATTACTCTGCATTAGATGACCGAGGTATTTATTCATTGAATTTAAAAATCGCAGTTTTCAGCGCTACATTTCATAGCTTTCTCTTCTTATGAAGTACTTCGTAAGGGCGAGACAGTGAAAACACTGTGTTATCCGCGACAACTAAGTGCGCGTGATGAAAGCATGCTGAAAAGTTCACATTGCTTGACTGTAATTCTTAGATTTTAGACCAGGAAAATAAAACGTTCATAACATGATATTTTTCCGAGCCTTGTTGGTGCAATGGTTTTCTCACAAATTTATTATTTTATCCGAATTATGTATCCATAGTAATCAATAATCTGCGTGTGTTTGTCCGTTCGTCCATCCGTCAATCACAGTTAAACCCCTTTCCACAGTTCGCCTGTCCACCGTTTCAGGCAATACTAGACTCGATCTGTCGCTGGGAAAATGATCATTTTATAAATCTGTTTAAAGCGTCTGAGACGCCACACTAAACTACAAGATATACAAATAGATTATTTGATTGATTGATTAATTTTCGTGTTTCCGGGCGCGTCAACTGCTTCGGTCATTAGTCCGTTAGTGTAGTGCATGTTTTTCTCGGGAGATGGCGGTGATCTTTCCCCGCTGGATGGCGAGATCCGGCACCGACCTACCGTCTGGTAGGGTTTCCCCCCTAACCAGGACTCTCCCACCAGCGGGACATCGCCCCAGCCGGGACAAGCTCGCTCAGACCGGTCTCCCGGAATATGTGGTGGTGTAGTGCATGTTAGTGTAAGTTGTGTGTAAGGGAGAGGATAGGACAAGGAAGAGGGACAGATGGCGCGCGGTCCGTGGCCCGTTTTGTAGTGTACTGCTCCGGCATTCGCCTGGTGTTGATCGGAGAAACCAGGAAACTACCGATCAGAGCAGCCGGCCGCTGAATTCTCCTCAGACAGCGACTGAATTCGACCTAGATGAAAGCTAGTGCCTATCCTCCCGCATCAGGACTCGAACCTAGGACCTCCCGGTCAGAAGAGCTGCAGTGACATCAGTTGATGCACTGGCTACCGCTACCGGTACGAATAGATTAAGCTAATGAATATTTTATAAATGACACAAAACGTTTCAGCCTACTCTGACGGGACTTGAGTATGGAGCCTTTTAAAGACATTTGCAATCAGTAACAAAAATCTGAACTCACGCTGTCCCGGCGTGGCATCGCGATGCAGGCCGTCGCCCCGTGCACGACGCCCACGAAGGCCCACAGCTCGAGGCACCGCATGGCGGGGACCTGGGCTGGTTGCTGCCGGCGTTGAACCGACCGAACGGACCCCCTGCATGTCGCAGTCGCTTGGAATGCGACGACGTGTTCGGCTGCGAAACATGTCAAGCAAGTTATGCTTCTGATGGAATTCACCCACTTGATAAAGGATTGGTAATCAATAAAATGGCCTCAGGTTCAGGCGGTGTCAATGTGCTTGGACTGTGAAATGACGCGGTAAGCTTTGTGGTAGTCTCTCAATGTTGCGGGAAAAGGCCACATGCTGGAGCATTAACCTCAATCGGCAGAATAGGTATAACTAGGAAAATAGCCGATTTTCACTCAGGAGTGACTAAGACCTTCCAAAATTCTAAAATTTCACCAACGATGACATCACCTTTTACTTCTAGCATGATTTTATTGACAATTATATCAATTAAAATGATATGAATATAAATTCAATTTCTGTCTTTAAGGGTCGTCCATAATTACGTAACGCAATTTGGAGTATTTTGAATACCCCTTCTCCCCGGAAACACTCTTGCCTCCCAACCCCACCTTAACTAGTAACGTACCGAGATAACAACATCCCCGTTTTATATAGTTAAAATATAAGTAAAACCATTGGTATTAATTTTATTTCTGTTATATATTAAAATGAATCATAATTAAATTCGTAATTACTTAGCGATGCTGATCACATCTAATAATAAATTGAGACAAATTTTGAGTAAAGGAAGGATGCATAGGCAGAAAATCTTACAACAAGCCATGACAGGCAGTCTTGGACGAGGCATGGACAGGAGAATTTAATTTGATTTGATCTGCAGAATATTCTAGAATCGCTTTTAATATTTTCTTCGTAATATGACAGATGCAACTAATATAAAATTGATAAAAATATTTCCATTTATTTAAGCATTTATACATCATAACTTTTTAATTTATTTACATTTTAATTTAATTTGTTAATATCGTAATGTTTTAGTACGAACTAAATAAAGGAATTATTTCAGCACATCTTGAAAATTAATAAAAGTAAAATAATAAATATATAACTGATATGTAACAATAAAAAGTTAATATATAACCCCTAACCCCATGTAATACACCATAACGCTGCTTCAAACCCCCTTCCCTCTCTTTTAGCGTTACGTTATTTATGAAAGACCCCTTAATAGGGATGGCAAAAAACATCAATGTTTTCTACCAGAAGCATCGATATATTAACATCGATATTTTGCTTTCGGTGTTTTCTTCACATCGATATTTTGTTGCAAAAACATGGATTATTTTAATTTTTAAATAAATGGGTTTAGGCACGTTGTAGAGTAGCAGTAATCCAAAGCAATATCGTTGTTTTTCGTCATCCTCTTTATCACGCTGCACATTTCGCCTGTGCAATCTGAGAGACTTTTAGTGGTTTATTCGATGGTGTATGAATGAAATGACTTAAGGATAAAGTAGCAAACACAATGCTCTTTATTGTTAATTTTATTCTTCACATTCGACAATAATTTTTATTAACATTCTACTAACACACTGGTAACCAAACAATAAAATTTATCCGCTGTACGTACTGTAACTAAAAATGGATAGGAAACTATCATGTTTATTAGTCAATAATTAAAACATCGATGTTTTAGACATCGATGTTTTTCATCGATGTTTTCATCGACACCAGCTCCTTTAGCCTCACTAATACATCGAAACATCGATGTATCGATATTTTAGTAAATTTGCTATCACTAACCCTAAACTTGTGTTCAGTGGCGACTAGTAGCAGTGCCGCCGCGCCTGTATAAATATATATTATAATATTTATATTATAATATATTTTAAAAAAGCGTTTTCTATTCGCAGTACTGGTGCACACTCAGGGCGGTTTCGTGTTCCATTCGACCGCTAGGGCGCACCAGTATAAAGAAGCGCATGCTCCATTCGCACGTTCACACTCCAACCAGTGCGCCCCAAACAGCATTGACGATCGCGTCAGTGCAGTCCAGTGCACCGGGCCATTGTGAGGTTAGATACGGAAGTTATCAATGCTGATATGGATTCGTAGTGAAATTGTGAAGGCAATTGAGGATCTTCTGTCACGCATGGATACTTCGAACGATGAAGTACATTATGTTTTTCACGAAATGTCTTAAAATTTTTATGACTCGCGAGTTCGGAAAATCAGTTTCTTTTCCCTAAATATAACCTTGAATAACTTCATGTTAATAAATCCAGTGTTATTTAGAAACTAAAGTAGGTATTGAAACAAACTGTCGGATTTAATTTTTAAATTTACTATTCCTCTCCTTCTAATATTAATTCAACGTAACCCGTTCCACATTTATAAAGAATAGGCGCCAGGATAGATTACGTTAATTCAATTATTAAAATTAATCTTCAACTATTTCCATTAAATTAATATCGGCTATCTGGGTCGATGGGTCTTATAAGAAATAATCGCTATTGACTTCTAATAGCCGATTATTCGATCTGCCATCTGTACAGATTGGCCGAGGAATCTGAAAAGCAAATATACATTTCTAGCTACTCATTTGCTGGAATTGGCTAAATGAAAATCATCTTTTCATTTCACAGAAACTTGTAAGTTTATTCAATGTTCATTGGTAACAATACGGAACGTACTTTCGGTCATGACCAGTCTCAAACCTTATTGCGGTACCCGTCTTCGCGCGCTCTTGACCGATGTCGCCGCGTAGAACCATTTTCAATCTTTCCCGGTGTCGATGGCTCCAGGACCAAATTCCATCTTCTATTCTTTCGTTCTGGCACAAGTATACTCAAGTCACTGATCCTCACCGCCTCATAAGCTGATAAGACTTAATTAATTTTCCTTTTAAAGTTCCCAGTTCTTTCTACGCGTATACTTAAAATGTTGAAGTTCAGCAAACTATTATCTGCATCAAATACTCCCAGTCCTGTTGCCGACAAATTCACCTAAGTTCACAATTCTAGCTGCTGCACTCGAAATATTTCCAAGTCGCAATTTCCGCACCTTCCATCAATATTCTAAGTCCGACAACCATACGCTCCAAGTAGATGTTCACAATTCCCAAACTTCACATTAATTGTCTCACACGATCCGCACAGCACCACGGCATAAGTCGATAGCCTCTATATTCCCCTTTCAGCCCTTCAAAACTCGGTCCATCTTTCCACTGTTTCTTGTCAGAAAAATTTCGACCCGTTCCATCGAAATACATTGTCATTCCGTGCCTAGCCAATCCCTCAATTACAAATTCAACTGCCGCGCCCCAGACTGTCATTGCTTTCTCGGCCAATCCCAAACAGTTTACTTTATCAACTAGCCGCGCCCCGTGGTTCAAAGCAATGAAGTTTGTTGACCTTGACGACAACTCGTCTACCGTTGCTATGCGCCATATTTATATGTCTATCCTTACAATTCACCCTGTTTACAATAAATGTGACGCAATACAATGTCCCACATATTGGTATGTCACAATATGTATTTGTGAAACAGTTTTAAAGTATCTTTTTGAAATAATTACTGATGTCTCTAAACACATTCTTAGTCTCCTTGTGTATTTAATCCACCTGAACACGTAAACGATTGTGTGTGTACATCAATGTTTCGTTATCATTTGTTTGCAATTAGGTTTCTGTCAGTATATTCCATTGTATTGTGAATTATGTTATAGTTTACATTTACTTTACTAAATAAGTATTTTAATGTTAAATTCTAATATTTTATTTCTAGGTCATGCTGTGTTAGAATATATAATGTACATTACATTATATTATGAACATGTATATAATATAATGTAGGTACTAATGTATATGTAATGAACCTACAATATATAACTTCTTTATTCAACAACAATACAGGCATTATTGATGTATGAATATCTACTGTAATAACAATCAGACTGCAAAATTTTAGGCTTTTGAGGCTTTTGTGTAATTTATAGTGAGATTTAATTGCGGAATTTTAAATGCGTAATTTTATGCAATTATTTCTATTTTTACGGGTCTGGTTGTGTACGTAAAAATACAAGTTGGATCAAAAATAAATAATGAATATTCTATTAATAACAAGTACAATGTATAACCCCTTACTATACCTGTCAACGATCAGTAACGTGTAACACCAATAAGGAAATTGTAAATAAGGTAACACGGACGGCTGACTCCTTTAACCAGTATACCTCTGTACGCCGACTCGGAAGACCGGCACCTTCTATTAGTTTCGTCCGGATACGACATGATGGTAGGCTGGTTCCTCCAACCTGTGTTGCTCGCTTACGCCGAGTAAATAGCCATCTCTTCCGACAAGGTTGCTTAGGTCCTGCAGCTCCTATCCGTGCACTTCTGACAAGGTGAATTCAGAGGGATGCAACACGATGCAACAGCTTCACGATGCAACTTCTCATTTCAACAATCTCCGGCACGAAACAGGAACAGTGACCCTGGTTGGGCCTATATTATCATGCGTTCCCTTGATATAGTATATACTGCAACTGTTCTTTTTCTCCGTGATGCTATTATTTTTAAGTTTCTGAATAATTCTTTTGACAGGTATGGGATATTAGTCTATATTACAACCCCAACTGGTGAACCAGAATTTGTGTAAATTTTACTTCCTTTGAGAGATTGGTTCTGCCATGGAGGAAAGGCATTAGATTCTGTATTTCCTTTATCATTTCGTGGAACTCTCTCTCTCCTTTTTCTTTTTTTTTGCCAGGGTTTTCCTTTCCTTAGCCTTTGGCTAATCCTACTAAGGCCACTGTACAGACTTATTTAATGGCGCTGCTTACAGGCAATGCCGCTAGGTAGAGTTTGCAAGGCTTTTAACAGTGTCATGTGTGTGATTTCGCCTGATCGACCTTCCACACTGTTCACATAGAGAAAGAACTGTACCTCCTTAGTCTATGCTCTTAATGACCTAGCCGCCTCAAGGGGTCGCCGGAAATATTGCTTTATACCCCCTCCCAGAGACCATCTGCTATCCACCATCTGTAACCCGCCCAGTAGCTGGGCATCACCATGGGACCAGATCTCTAACCACTGTATGTAACTAACAACATTTGAATCAGTAGAAATTGTTTTTGACTAATCTGGGTCTTCTTGGAGAAAACTTCAACAATAAAATTGAACCAAAAATAATAAAGCACCGATGACGACAAATTTGTAGTTCTAGATTGATTCCACCTGCCATTTTTACTTTCTCGTATATCTACGTAGTTTGAGAAAGCTCAGGAAAAACGAGCAAATTTTCGAACGAAAAACTCGTATTGTGGGACTTTGATACAGAACACACGAACAAATCTTGTTCTAATGTGTTGTAAATTATTTCCTTTAACGCGTTGTGTATTCAGACGATTTGTGTGACCTTGATACCGAAAAATTGGTTTACGGCAAAACGTCCGTCCGACTATCCGTCCGTCTGTGACCAATATTAGCGCCTAAACTATTAGTAGATTTTTCACAAATAGAATATTCCCCGGTCGATCTGGCCGCCTCAAAGCTCTGCGATTTTGAATAACATTCTTTAAAATTTATGGGTATTTTATGAATTTCTGGGATATTTTCAACATTTTCTCCAAATTCTCCAAATTCTCCAAATTCTTTCTTTCAATTTCTTGTAAAAATAGAGTGAAATACATTTATAAGGTGGCATAGGTCCGATTTTCACTATTAACACTGAAAATTCGGAAATTACAAAAAATATTTTTGTTGGGCAACTTCCTACAATATTGAAGATAGATTTTTCTTTGAATGAAATTCTCCACTATTATTAACATCATACACATGTTTTGAAAATTATAGTAGTTTTGATGCAATTTTGAGTGAAATATAGGCAGTATTAAAATATCTAATGAAGACTTTGTCAAAACCGCTCCAAATTCTTTCTTTAAACTTTTGGTAGGAATAATGCTAAGTCTACTGTACAAGATGACATAAATATAATTTCTGTATTCTTTTGTTTTATAAAAATTACACAAAGATTTTTGGCATTCTCTCGCGTGTTTAATATTCACATTACCAGCGATTTTTGTACATTATTGCGTTTGTGAGTAAATGTGCTTCATATGATGTCTTTTGACGGTTCTTGAAAACTCCTAAGTTGTCTGTGAAAATAATTTCGAAATTCCCCATTTTCAAAAACGCCGTTCAAACGCCATTTTCTCGAAAAACACCTCCAATTTTTTGGATAAATTGTTTTGAATGCACAATGCTAAATGGACTAAATAAAATGACAAATTTGATGTATTCATTTGTTTATTTGTTATTGTTGTTTTTAAAATAAATCCCTCTCGCCGTTAATATTTACATTAAGAGCGATTTGTATACATTGTTGCATTTGTGAGTAGAGCTTAAAATGATTTCCAATGAAGTTTCTCGAAAACTCAAATTTTGTTTTTGAAAAGATCTTTACATTTCGAATCTCCAGGAACGCTAAACGGCATTTTCTAAAAATGATGTAAATTTCTTAAATAAAATATTCATATGTGACGAGTTTTACTCTTCTATATTATTCTCAAAGTCATATTTCAGTTCTACGATTAGGAGCCGAAAATCGAAAATGTGAAAAATGTTCTTTGGAGGCAATATATGACAGATGGAAGAAGTAGGCAAAACCTAAATGCTTGTCCAGACCTAAGAATTTAGAACACTAATTAGTATGAGAAAGTGTGCCATTCTGTAACACCACTCGTTTAATCTATTCATAGAAGAAATTAGATACCTTAAAAATATTGTTTATCATCTATATAGAACAGTAAAATCAGTCTAGCTGGAACCTGTTCAAGCCGGAAAGCTGCGTTGAAAGACTCAGCAAGCTGTCCGAATGCAGCCTTTAGGCTGTGAGGTGGTGTGTATTTATTTTGTGAGTTCCACAACCAGTTTAACAATGCGTAAAACATAAAACTCTAACATTAGGTGAAAAGGTCAAACTTGTGGAAGTAAGAAAAACTCAGAAGCTGTCAATGAAGAATGTTTAGTATTCATTTATTAGTGTTTTTCCCTTCATAAATACGTTATATATACATCAATTTTAATAATCATAATAAAATTATGTATTTTTTACTTCAATTACATCTTTACTTACATTAATTTACCAGTTTTAAAATGGAAAGATCAATCACAAGTGTCATAGAATGGACAACCCTGCTTAAAACGGAAACCTCCTAAACCGGAATTCTTTTCCCATTCTTTTTATTTTATTTATTTTACGTCAAAAACAGTTAAAAACTGTGTATGACGTGCTATGGGGAAAAGTGAATTGTTGCACATTTTCAAATTCTGTGATCCTACACTAAGTCATATACTACTTAAATTTTGAATTTTGAAAGGGAGAAAAAAAACTCCCATGTAATAAAATCTATTTTCAAGGATAAATAAGCAAAAAATTTTGGCTCTTATTACTTCCTGCCGCGACAATATGGAAACGATAATTAGAATAATTGTATTTCCCACTGAATTCTAGAAGACGTGCACAGAAAATGAAGTTACATTTACGTCCAGAAGCAAAACAAGGGCCATCTCAGCATTTGCTCAATGGATCAGAAACTGGACGAAAACCTGATCGACATGGGGTCATTGACCCGGAAGCTGTAGTTACAATAGTTGTTACAGGTTGTTTATACTCATTTATACAGTCCAAATGGTAAATAATGCATTATGTATCATTGGTAAAATTAATGTTACTTTTCTTGTGATGCTCAGTATAGTCTCTAATTGTATAGAAACAGTTATGCAGCAGAAACGATTTCACTGTGGGTTTAAACTTTCTATTGAATTTAATTGTTTAATGTCATCTGGCAAGTGTTGTAAAATAATGTACATGTATTGTATGGGAATTTTTGTAATGAGCTGTTGATACTGTCACCTGATGAATATGATTTCTACGTCGAGTGTTATAGTAATAGACTTCGGCATTTTCTGAAATATATTCCGCCCTTAAGCAAGTCATTTTTACAAAACCACTGATTCGTAAATAAAAGACACGGTAATGGTAGAATTCCTAGATTAATGAAGAGAACTACATGAATCACGTGGGTGGATTTGGTTTGTTGGTTTTCAATTCGTTTTGTAATCTAAAAGTCTGGAGCTATAAGATGTATTTCCCATAATATTATGCCATATCTCAGGCGGAATGAACATTCGCGAAGTATACACAACGAGCAGTATGAAGGCTGACTGAATTTGCAAGAATTCTGAACGCGTAGCATAATGAACTTAATTTTGTGTTCAATTCATTTAAATGGACGTTCCATTTAAGGTTTGACTGAATTGAGAGACCTAAAAATGTTGTTGTAAGAACACTGTTCATTTTCAATGGAGCACAGAATTGTTTATTTGAAATGGAAAACTGCATTAAAACCGTTTTCTTTTCGTTTACTATTAATTTGTTATTTCAGAACCAATTTGAAACATCTGATATTGTACTATTTAAGTTTCTTTCCAGTTTAATTCAGTTTAGACAGATTTTACTATATTACAAAACAGTGCTTGCTATTGTTCATTTAACTGAGTTAATCATATTTCTGAACAATAATTTGCATTGTTTTAAATGTGTTATTTGACTTGAAAACATCTTTATTGATTTCATGTCCTTTGCTTGTGTTGTATGCATGTTAGTATCAGTATCCTAAAATCCTACATTTTTGCATTTTCTCTTAGAATGGACTTTGAAGTAACAATCATGGAAATAATTAGATACATTAAGTGTTTTCAAAGTGTAGTAATGAAAGATTTGATTGTACTTGAAATTTAAATTTATTTTAGTTATCACAATTTAACTTTTTTTGTAAGCCTCATTTTTCTCAGAAGAAAATAGGCATAAAAGTAAAATGAAGAAATTTTTTCATTGAAGACTAGTGAAATTTAAGTGTGATTTATTAATGAAACTTCTTCTCGAAATATTTAAAATTGAAAAGGGAATATAGGAAGGAAAAGAAATAGAAAAATAACTTTTAGAGACCACTGGTCAAGCAATTACTTTTAGGTCATGTAAGATATGCTAAAGTGAGCAGCACTAATGCTAAAAGTGTAAGGTCCATAAATTTATTAGATAAAACTGGAATGAAAACAAAAAAACATTTGTGTGACTCATCAGCTACTACTGAACATAGGACATAATTTATTTTTAAAATTTATCTCACTGGTTGAAATTAAAAAAATACCACTATTCATGGCAATCATTTGTTGTTTGAAGAATAGTCCTTTGAATGCCACTGAAAATTATCCTCAAACTATCCTCACTCACTTGGGCCAGTATTACTTCACAATAACAATGCTGCATTCTTCAAATTACTTTTCTTTTAAATTCTTGTTAATATTGCATAAAATGTCTTTAGTGGTTTCAATCTGTGATTTCTTTTCCATTCTTTTCAAAAAATTTTTAAAATTTGTTTCAACTTATATGCAATTCTGAAATTTATTTTGTCTTCAAATAATATTTTACTTTTTTACATATTTCAGGCTTACTTAATTTATTTTCAAACAGACAGCATATTTTTACTTTAATGTAAGAATTCTCTGTTCTGAGGGTAGTTTCAACAAGAAAATTTTAAAGTACAAATAGGTCATAAGGCTGAGAAAAATGATTTTTCAAATATTTAAATTCTTTAAGAAATGAAAAAATAAAATTACTTTCATTACACTTATTTACATTCATATTTACATACTTATTTTTGATTTCATTCATAACCAAAAATAAGTCCTCAGTTCTTTAAAAACATTCTTTCACAATCATATAACTACTTTAGTTGGGAAAATTTTGTAAGGGTTAAGAATTCCTTTTGGATCAAGTAATTGCTTGATATTGTGCATAAGTTGAATGGAACTATTAGATTTTGAATAGTGTAAGAATTTTGTTTTATGAATGCCTATTCCATATTCTGCACTAATACTTCCTTTCAGTCAGATGTCCATTCATACAAAATAGGTTCAATGATGTTGGGTAAATTTGGATCAATTTCTTTTCCTGAAACATTTAAGTGAAGATTTCCATCTCCTGAAAAGAAAAATTGTAATTTTTTCCCTCATGTCAAAAAATAATCTGATTGCTATTTGAAGGTACTTTCATAAAAAATGTTCAAAATCAATTTTAAAGACAGCAGAATAAATTGGGTACAGAAATCTTTAAACCTGTGCAGAATTAAAATATATACCCTTGTGCCGTACATAAACTTACCTAAGTGTCCCATGCCAGAACATCTCTTGACTGTTGTTCCAGCAAATGCTTGCCATAATGGGGGCAATCTCATAAAATGTTTCAGTGGCACTGAAACATCGTACACAATGTACCATCCATCTGCCTTAAAGGCTTCAGGAGCTCTCTCAATTTCCCAAATAGCCTACAAAAAGACAGTCTTCATTTAATACAGAATGTGAAACATTGAGTAGTAAGTGCCTTCAGATGTTAAAATGTGTGAGAGTGCATTAATCTATGTGTTTATGATTTTAGTGATCAGTATAGTAGTAATTAGTGATATGTGTAAGTAACTTTACCTTAATTTTTGATGGTTCACTGCCATAACACCATCTTCTATTTCTCCACTTACTAAAGATGATTGTAAAAGAAATTGAGTTTGTCTTGATCATGCTCACTATACTGCCAGAAGTCTCCAGTAACATGTAAAAGGATATTCCCCAATAGGATTTTGCAATTTTAAATTGAAGTCACTGCATCAGTGTTGCATGATCCATCATTTCACAAGAAAAATTATTTCTCCTAACTTCTTTCCGAGCATTAATTGATGTTTTCAGAACATCTTCAAAGGATTTCAAACCTACAAAAATATTGACAAATTATAGTTTGAAGATAAAAAATCCTCAAGCTTAGGTTATTATCAAAGCTCTAGTTTCACTTTGATCATGTAAGTCTGAACGAGATTCACATAAATACTGTTTAAGAAATTCTAAGTTATCAAGTAAATTGAATTTTAAATTATTCATGCTTAAAAATTAGGAAAACTTTTAGTAAATATTATTTGCATTAACATCTATTTTTTCTCTTAGAATGACACATAACTAAGAACAGTACTGTTGAGAGATACACACTTTACCTAGAAGCAACATTAAAGACTTTGAGCTGGGAGGACATGTAGAGCAACTTTTGTCCGATCCCAGTGTTCCTTCTGATCCAATAAAAAGATGCTTCAGATGATAACCAGTATTGTCTTTCTTTAAAGAACTCACAGTCTATGACCTCTCCATTTGCTTTTAACCTGCAATCTCAAACCAGAGATCCTTAATAAAGTTTCATTTAACTAACAGTTAATATTATATACTACTGTCTGATAGTAGTGAAGTAATCATTTTAAAATAGTGAAAAGTTTGTTTGCAATTTAACAAGCACTGTACAGAAGAAAAATGTAAAAATGCTTCCTTACAGTAATCTGTATTTTATTTGCCTTTCAGTCTAATTTCAGAGATGCAGAATATTGACATAATAGTTCAAAGTAGTTGCCAACAATATTTAGTTTGGAAAAGTAGTCAATATGCAAATAGAAAACACATTGTTATTTAAATACATATTTTCTGATAAAATGCTTATATTGTCTGAGAGTTACATCATCTCTATTTGTTTTTGAATCAGATGTGTTTATTGTGTTTTGCCATTTCCACGAAACCTTCTCTTGAAACTGCATATTGATGCTTCAAATTTGTAATATATTGATTGAATATATTTAGAAGTATTACAATTAGCACACTAATATGAAAGGAAAAAGATGTTCCAAAACTATTTCTGGCTTGAGTAGATGGGGAAAAAAGTGGTCAGTACCACTCCATTTAAAGCATCACTTCACTTCATGGGACTGTCCATGGTGGAAAAACCATGGGGCTGTCTCAAGCAATTTAACTGGTGCTATTGAATTATTTATAAAGAGAAACGGGGTAACTCATAAGCACACCACAAAGCAGAGGAAATGTAAATTTTTTAGATGCATTGAATTATGGTATTAAATTAATAATTCTCAAATTAATGTATATGAGGATGAATAATTTAAGGGCCGAGTCGTAAGAAGGTGGCCATCAATAATGAGAGAGTGCAACTATGGGCATGCAGTGGTAAGCAGAAGTGAAGGGACTGGGGAAGGGGTGGTTGAAGTTAAATATTGAAAGAGAGAGAACATTAAAGGAGTGGTTTAATTTAATTTCTGTGATGTAGTTCATTCAACAAGCTCTGTGCAATTACTGTTCATTCAACACACCTTTAATTAATTCAATTCTACATCATTTCATTTGAGTATTTTATTCATTCATTTGTAATGTATTGATTTTTTTTTTCCGATTTTTTTAAGTAACAGACAAATTATTCTATTTTGGAGAACCTGTTTGTATGTCAACCATATTATTTCAATTACTTCTTCTTTTAAATCATTAAAATTACTTCACCTTTGAAATTTTAATAATTTAGCAATGTAAACTTACTGCCTCAACCCTAGAACATTTCCTTGAAGACTGCCATATCTGAGTAATCAATTCCTCCTGCATTTGTTGATACATTTCCTCCAATCTGGCAGCTTCCTTGCCCCTAAATCAAGAGGCATCTGGAACGTGATTAAAGAGATAATTTTCAAGTGTTTCTAATACACAACCAGCTGCAGATCACAATACCTAGAAGATAAGCATAACAGGTTTTCCTTTTCATCCTCTTATACACAGAGATTTTCTAAAGGTATTGGCTTATTTGGAGAAATTAATTTTAAAAATATATTTTCTCAGGTGTTATATATATTTATAGTTGTAGTAATATAAAAGAAAATTTAAAGTGATTTGTTAAATTATAACATAAGTAGTTATTAAAAATGTCACTTTCCAGCATTGTTGTAAACTACTTACTTATTATTTCATAAAACAATTTGCTAACAAATAATGTCTGTGATTTCGCCTAAGTTATAGTATACAATCATTACAACAAACAGGATAATTAGTTTCCAACAAAACCTCTCAAAAGTTGTATTAGACCACAAAAAATTATACCTCTACCAGAAAATTTCTGTTTTGCAAAACATTTAATGTGACTTCTTTTGATTTTCTTTTAAAGATTACAGATTGACCACATTTTGGTGTTCGTGCTTATTCTTAAGAAGAGATAATTGTAATCGTGCGCCGGAAAATTGCGAATTTTCGAAAATAAACTCTTATTGTCGGATCTAGTAACGAAAAAATGGGTAAATCTCGTTCCTACATATAGCAAATTACTTCCTCTAATACGTTGTGTAGTTAGAATCAATGCTTGATACCGAAAAATCTATTGAAGGCAAAACGTCCGGCTATCCGTCAGTCTGTGATCTAGCGCATAAACCATTCAGCCGATTTTCTCAAAATGAATATTTCCCGACCGATTTAAATAAACTCCAGGCTCTGCGAAGTCAAATGGATAATTTGTTTTTTGAGGTACTTTTCATAAAGCATCAACAGCTTCCGGGTCAATGACCCCATCTCGATCAGGTTTTCGCCCAGTTTCCCTGATCCATTGAGCAAATGCTGAGATGGCCCTTGTTTTGCTTCTGGACATAAATGTAACTTCATTTTCTGTGCACGTCTTCTAGAATTCAGTGGGAAATACAATTATTCAAATTATCGTTTCCATGTTGTCGCGGCAAGAATAAGAGCCAAAATTTATTGCTTATTTATCCTTGAAAATAGATTTTTATTACATGAGTTTTTGATTGTTTTTTTTCTCCTTTCAAAATTCAAATGTTATTGCTTATTTATCCTTGAAAATAGATTTTATTACATGGGAGTTTTTGTTTGTTTCTCCCTTTCAAATTCAAAATTTATTGCTTATTTATTTTAAAAAATAGATTTTACTACATGGGAGTTTTGTTTTTTCTCCCTTTCAAAATTCAAAATTTATTGCTTATTTATTTTTGAAAATGGGATTTTACTACATGGGTTGTTTTTTCTGCCTTTCAAAATTCAAAATTTAAGTAGTATATGACTTAGTGTAGGGATCACAGAATTTTGAAAATGTGCACACAATTCCCTTTTCCCATACCCGTCATACGCAGTTTTAATGTTTTTACGTAAAATAAATAAATCAATCAATCAATCAATTACATTTTCAAAATTCTACCAGAAACAACTCAAAATTTTTTGATTAAATTTGCCCTCGGATGGTCAAAGATCCATAAAGGAATGGCGCACCTCTTCTTTTCGTTAAAATGCCAGGTTTTCTAAAATTCATAAGTTAACATTTTTGGCGTCCTCCTACAACTACAAATTGAAGACAGAGATTTTCCCTCAATAAAAACTTTTTAAAAGATGGTTCTTAAAATGAAATCCTGTACAATTTTCAAAAATATGAGTAATTTTCGTTAAAAGAAACATTTTCTTAAAACCAATTCAATTTTGTCTGCAAATTTATTCCACAGATACAACAAATTAGGCCAGGTCTCATTTTCGTTGAACTCTGAATTTTCGAAATTTGCAAAGTTAGAAATAATGTTATAAAGTGTATGGTGTTATAACACCACTATTTTAAAATATTGATTTATTTGTTGCAAAAGTGTTGCTAAATATTTTTAGTTTTTATTATAATTCTCTTCTTCTTAGGAATATTTTCCAACAATTTATATTTTTAAATGTAGTAAAATTTGCATACATTTCATGAACAATTGTAAGTATTTTTATTTTAAACAATTTTTATTTCATTATAAAGAAGATAAATTTCTATCTCAAAATTTTTACATTCATACAACTAACTTGGTAACTAATAGTGATGTGAGAAAATCGTTGCATCATTTGCCAACAAACTTATGCAAAGTAATCTTGAGTAAGTACTAAAATTTTTCTCATATCTGCATTGTAAGTGTATATAGTATATCACTTAATGAACGATAGAGATGAAAATAAACATCATATTTTAGTTATATGTCAAAAGCAAGTCACTTTTTGGTAGTGCAAAAAGTTGTAAATTGTACTAAAAATCTTACCTGATAGTTCATCAAGGCTTAAGATCTCGTTCATTAGGCTGGTGGAGATAATAATTTCATCAAATACTGGCACACTTCCTCCAACAACTCAGTGTTTCCCATGAGGCAAACAGCAGTGTTTCATCATTGCAGTATTTAAAATTGCAGAAACTTTTTCAGTAGTTTTTTGGGTTTTAGGACAATTTTACTCTGCCCTATAAAGAAAATGTTAATGTCTCTTCTTACAAATACTGTTCACTCAGAAGAAATTGATAGAAAGTGTTGCTTACCTTGAGCCAATTTCAACCAGTCAACATTGTATGGTTCAACATCAGATGGATCAGTTAAAACTCTCCGTTTGTCCAAAATACTTTCAAAAAAACGTATATGACCACTTGTAAGTTGAGAATAGTTTCCTCTTTGAATACTAGATGCATGAATGGTAGTCGATTCCTTTTGAGCAATTTGCTGAAGAGTCTGTGATTTGTGTAATTTTCTTGCAGCGAAATATAGAACAGTGGTTATGTTTTCATGATATCTTCTTCGGACCACAATTTTTCTAATAATTTTGAGAGCATTTTTTAATACCTGAAAGAAGATCATTTAAAGTTCTAAAATTAATTTTAAAACTCTATGAACTGAAGGATTATTAACTACATTTTTTCATTCATTGATTTCTACAGGATGTTTGTCAATCACTTCAACCTGAGGAGGGAATCAGGGCTTTCAGACCAAGGATCGGGAATGGTCATCAAACCGTTCATGGGGAATCATTCACGGGAATGGCCATCTATGATCTATATTCATTCATTAATTCCTCCACGCTGTTTGCTGCATTCCTCCATGCTGTCAAACCTGAGGGGGGATCAGGGCTCTCAGACGAAGAGCACGGGAACGACAATCATATCGCTTTCGCGCGTCGGGTGCTCCGTGGACGAAAGATTCCAGAGAGGTCAGGGTCACAAACTTAATGAGACAACTGGGGATTGGGCAAAGCAAAACAGTATTCCATAAAGAGACATGTATAAATTGTGCAAGTCTTTAACGTCAATTTACGTTTAAACAAAAGCGAAGTATAAATGTTTGCATGTTACCCTTTCTAACCTGCCTTGCTAAAACATTCTTTTGTCGCCGGTCTGGCTCACCGAAAGTATATTCTGACTACAGCTCCACTCTTAGTGACAGCTTCGAACAAAGCGGATTTGAAGAGAGGCATGATTGTCCAGGTGAAGTTCGAGTCCAACAGTCAGATTTTCAACTCTAGGTACTACATAGCTGGGGCTAATCCAGCCACTTTCTGGGGCGGCCGGCAGGTCTGCTCAGTGGTTTTCCTGGTTTCTCCGATCAATATCAGGCGAAACCCAGAGCAGCACACTAACAACAGGACCCAGGCTGGCGCAATTTCCCTTCCCCATTTTTGTCCTTTCCCTCCCTTAAAAACACACACACACACACACACACACACCTTACATGCATTACACTACCACATCCCGGGAGACCATTCAGGAGCTTGGAGCTCGTCTCGCTGGGCGATGTTCCTCGGGAATACCTGGAGAAATTCTACAACCGACGGAAGTTGGCGTCGAATCTCTTGCTCAGCGGTGGAAAACTGCCCGGCAGTTGGCATACACTCACGTACTGCATACAGCATACTACACGTACAGGGGCTAATGACCATAGAAATTGACGACTCAAACAATAATTACTAGAAGAGGACTTTTATGCCAAAATATCTTGAAATATGCTTTTAAAATATGCATTTATAACAAAAATTCTTTAGTATGCACTTTAATATGCAATTATTAATATATTTCATTTCCTATTAAATCTTTCTTGATAAAATTCGAAGCATGATTGGAATGAAAAGATATATTTTATGCAAACACAAAATAATCTACCTTTCTTCGAGAGAAATAATTGAAGTAAATATTCATCTAGTATGTCCTGTAGCATTTCTTGAGCCTGGTTTAAAATATATCGAGAAACTACATTTGCTCAAGTATTTTATCATTTAAATAAAAGGATCAATCAATTTAAACAATCGCAAACTGCAATAGGTCTTAGAATTAATGAACGCTCACAAATAAAAGATTCTATGAAAAGATGAAACGCTTTAGAGATAAGTCTCTATTTTAACGCAATCAAAATAGTGCTTATTACATGAATATGCACCAACAAGACAAATCAGCAATTATGCGCAAATATGCATAACATATTAATCTACATAGCATCAAATTCTAACCAAATGTAAGAAATTTCACTTAGCTATGCCCTGAAGCACGGACAAAAATATGCAAAATCATAGAAATTCCCTCCTTATAATATAGACACCGGATTTTATGTAATTACATATTTTTGTCTCTACTACGTTCACAAAATTGTAATCTTGGCGAATCGTCACCGTTCTTATACAATATCCTATTTTTCGATACATATTTAGTACTATACAACATATTTTACATATTTTGCTATTTTCATAATTGTTTTATTCTATCAGTTTCCTTCAATTTTATTTCATATTTTTATGAGCAGAAGTTTTTTTTAAAAATTTTCCTACACTATTACTAAGTGCTGTCTACGCAGGTACGCTACGTGAAGACGCGCTGGGATGTTTTACTATCAGTGCGCCTGCTTCTTTCATGTCAGTGGCGGGAAGAGTCAGCGATTGAAATAATTTTCACCTCTAAGTGTGAAAAGTATCACTGACGCCGCGTTACGTGACCTTTAACCTTCATTTCGAGACTATTCGGTATTCGCCGACGTGTAACACTTTCGTGAGAATGCTGCAAGCTGCGTGATTGTCTGGGGGACGTAGACATCGCCAGTTTGTACGATGGCTCTTGCGTCTAGTCTGGCTGCTAAACTACTGTCCTGTATAGCAGTAGACGAGCTTTTCTACTGATGTTAAATTGTGCATCAAACAACTCCAATTGATTACGTTTGTATTATTTTAAAAATTTTTAGGAAAAGCTTTGTATACATGTTATTTCGCATTACGTACATGTGTTTACAATTAGTGTATTTTAATATTACATATTATATCGATTTAATACATTTATTACATTTTCTTACGGTTTTCATTACATATTTATGTACATATTTGACACTTCAAACTACATATTTTCCGATCTCTAATAGTTTTACTTGCTCACTCTGGAGCGCGGGGCGTGAATAGGATTGCTCTGTGAACTCACCGAGGCGCGCGCAGCTCGTCGCGTCGACTGCTGCTGGGGCCGACCGCCGATTGAGTGGAGGCGTCGCTCCGTGTTATCTGCTACAACGCGTTGAAAGGATCCAAATATTAACCACGAGATTCGCTTACGTCACAGATAGGAAGAGAAACAGAGAAGCGAGTGTTTCTGTAAACTGAAAACATCGATTACTCATCGCTCTTCAAGCAAGTTCGTCTTCCGATTCCGAATAAAGGTAGGCGCGGCGTAGGTTGACTGCCCAGTAAGGGACGAGCACACTTTGAGTGCTTGTGCATGCGTTGTGCGAGTTTTTAGCGATCACACACTTACAGATATTTGGTGGCTTCATTCGAGCTGCATGCCTCCACATGTCCCAAAATGTCCGAGAAACCGAAGAAAAGCATTTCAACTGCCATCATCCTTCTTTCAATATTCCCTTCACCCTGACCGACAGTTCGGTAGGAAATATAGTTTTAATCAATAATCTAAAGAAAAAAAAGAATAAAAACAATATGGAAGCAGCTCCAACAATTCCATATAACGCAGTTACCTGTTGATATAGCGCCGGAGAGCAGTTTTGGATGGTTACACTTTCTGCCTTACTACATTCAAGAAGGTATTTTAATGCTGCGGAGAAAACCGCGTTTTTTCGACAGAAAATCGTGGTAGGAGGACATGATATCGAAAGTGGATAAATCTTGTTCGTATTCGTGTAAATTACTTCCTCATATAAGTTGGCTGTCAAAATTCACAACGTCTTTTGAAAGTTCGGATAACAAAAAATTGATTGGCGCAAACTTGTCTTTGTCCGTCTGCAGATCAATACTGGCCTAAACTGTTCAGACGATTTTTCCAAAACTGATATTATCCGTTCGATTTGGACGAATTTGAGGCCCTGCAATTTTGAAACGGATATTTTTATTTTCGATAATATTTACAAGAAGTGTTCAAATTATTCTCAAAAATGGCTCCAATTTTTTCTTTCTCGCTACTGCTTACGCAATGTAGAGTATTGTAATGCTAGGGAAAACTGAACTTTTGACAGAAAACTACTATTTCAGGCCATGGTTAAGAAAAGTGGATAACTCTTATCATACATATAGTAAATTACTTCCTCTAACATAATGTATGTCACTATCGCCCCATCACAATTAATTCCCCGCTGTGCAGAATCTTTTGGGGTATTATGGACAAACGCATTCGATCCGTGGTAAAGTTCAATCCCAAAACGAGTTTATTCCTGAACCTGGTTGTTTCGCCCAAAGTTCAAATTCTTCACGAAGCAGTCAGTAACATGAAAAAGCAGAGGGTGGTGTCGGCGCTGTCTGACATATCTAAAGAACTTGACTCTGTTCCTCACGGCGATTCGGTGGGCTCTGTCCAGGAAAGGGATTCCTGACGCCTTTACCAATTTGGTAATGGACTCTTACGCCGACGTTTCCACAGTCATTCAGCGCCCTCGAAAGGAATTGAGGTGCCAAATCGTAGAGTAAAACAGGGGACCTTGTCTCCACTCCTTTTAAACTCATTATGGAGTGCTTGCTTGGAAAATTGTGTAATATGTTAGGATACCCGCTATTGGAAAGGATGTGTCCGATTAGCATTTACCGACGATCTGGTGCTGTTAGCAAAGATGCGCCAGGAACTCAAGAATTGGTTGATATTGTAGTACTGCAGATGGCTTATTTTACCTGGACAAGAGAGATGGATGACTAGGATTGCTGCGGCCCAACACATTCATAGGGTAGCGCTGAACCTAGGATTACGACTAGAAAAATCTGCAGATCCATTTGGCTCTGAGCTCTGATCCCAATCTGAGCTCCTGTCCGAGTTTCTACCAACGAACATTTAAAACCGCCAAAGCATTGAGACTCAACTGGCCCATACTGATCAAGATTTAAGAGCTTATAAGAAGAAAAGCATCATGACGTGGTAGCCACCTCGAGAGCTGGATTCCAAGGGAGAGCGGTTAAGGGCATATAAACGATCGATTGGAAATGCCTTTTGAAGACTATAATATTCAAACCTGGTCTTTTCAACACTGCATCCAATTGAGATCAAATGCCGCTGTCAATAAAGATACTCTTAGTAGAGAATGCCCAGAAGATGTATACTGCAGGAAGTGCAACACAGCGGTAGAAACTATGAATCACATCCTCGGTCAGTGCATTTTACGAAACCAGCAAGAATAATGATGCGTCATGACGAGATAAAGAACTTTATAGAGGAAGATGCTCGGAAATCAGACACTTGTGGTGTCAGGAAGCCACTTTCTCCGTTGCCGAAAGGTTAGACTCAAACCTGACCTAGTAATAAAAGCTGGAGGGGTCCACGTGGTCGATGTGACTGTCTCACGAGGATGGGTCTGGCCTTCTAAACGCAGGAGGAAAGTGGTAAAGTACCAACCGGTTATTCCTGGCAGCCCAACTTCATGGAGTTGCCAACACCAGAATCCTGTCAGTGCTGGTTGAACCTCTGGGGCTATGCGATCAGCAGTCAGTGTCCTCAAGACGTTGGGATCATGTCTCGAGGGGATCTACTGACTATCTCGTTAATTGCTCGTTCTATTAAGCTCTACACACAATTTGTAAGTTACGATGAAGCAATTTGGCATTGCTGGTGGTAAATGCAGAAAATTAACTTCTTGGTCCCGTGGAAGTCTAAGGAACCAGGATCCGAAAATACCTAGGATTTACCTAGTTACACGACTTTAAGTGGGAAGTGTATTTATTTAATGTAGCATACAGAAAGTTTGTGTAGTCATAATCCATGTTTTGTGGGTCTTTGATACCGAAAAATTGATTGACGCAAAACGTCTTTGTTTGTCCGCCGTGGTCAAGGCTAGCGCTAAATCGTTCGGTCGATTTTCTCCAAATTAGTATTCCTCAATTGATCAGGCTGATGTCGAGCCCTCGTTGAATTTGAAACCGCTGTTTTATTTTGTAGGGTACTTTTCATGAAACTTTTTGGGCATTTTCCAAATTTTCAAAAAAGTCCGATTTTTTTATAAATTTGTTGTCGGATAGCATAAAGAGCTCAAGAAAAATGATGCAAGCCTCATTTTCGTTGAAATCTCTTTTCGAATATTGCAAAAGTAGTACATTTTTCATTTACTAAATATTGTGGAAAGATTTTTCTTAATAAAAACTGTTCTTTAAACAGATTTTGAAATAAGATCATGTACAATTTATCGAAAATTTGAGTTTTCGATTGAGTTGAATAGTTTTGAGTAATTTTTCGTGAAATATAAGCAATTTTACTTTCGTTACAATGTTTAATTTCCACTCACAATTGTAATAATGCATACAATCGATGAAAATGTCCATATTAACGGAGCGAGAGGTATTTCAAAAAATTACATTTGTGTAATTTTTGAAAAACAAATAAATACACCAAAATGAACTTTACGTCACATTAAACAACGCACAGGGAAGTAAACAACGCACAGTATCTTTTGGAAAAAATTGAGAAAAATTTGGAGCCATTTTGAAAATGGCGATTGAGATTTGAAAATGCGGAAATTTTTGAGCTCATTTGTACAGAAAATGGTTAAGTTTCGAGAAAATTTATTTGACATTATTTAAAGCACATTACTCATAAATATAATAATGTGCAGACATTACCTTTAATGTAAATATTACCGACTTGAAGACGAGTAAAAGAAATTCATATTTACAATTTCTGAAAAAGAAAATAATAGAGCAATATGAGCGTTTATGTCACGGAATAGTGTTCGTTTGGCACTAACCCTACCAAAATTTAAAGAAAAATTCGAGTCGTTTTTGAGAAAATCTTGTTTTGTAATTTTTTACATTGCAAATATGCATACTACTGCTGAAAACTACTAACATTTCCGAAACAATGTACGTGACCTTATTGAAAGAACTATTTATGCACAATAAATTTCAAATTTCGAAAATCCAGATTTCAATTTTTTAGTGGTAGGAAGACGCTGAAATAAATTCAAACTTTTGCTATTTTCGAAAATTCAGAGTTAGCGGTGAAAATCGGACCTATGCACATTTAAATGTATTTCACTCTATTTCTATACTACGTATATTACTCCGTATATACGTATGTATACGATAAAGTAAAAATTGTTTACTATATTTTTTAAATTTTCAAAAGAAAATCGTGTGATTGCTCACATTTTATTATCTATAAATAAAAATGGATGTTGGTTGTTTGAGATCGAGAAACTCCGACACCATTTGACTGTTCTCTATGAAAGTTGACACATCTACGTGTTTTTCAAAGAGAAGTTTTTATGATTTTATTGTTAACTCCACTAGCTGCCACTACAGCACAAGATGACGGTTCTGTTTAGTGCAATTCCGAATCCACCTGGGCTTTATTGTTGCTGTTGCCGTGTGACGCAGGCAGGTCGAGGACAGGAGTTGGAGACGGGATGGAGGGGAGGAGGAGGGAAAGACGGTGAAAGGGAAAAAGATAGGAGGGGAAAAAGGAGTGTGACGGAAAAGAAAGTGTGAGGAAAGGGAGTGTGAGGGAAAAGGTGAGTGTGAGGGGAAAGAGAGGAGGAGGAGAAATGAGTGGGAAGTCAAAAGAGGAAAGAAAAGAGGGAAAGAGAGAAAAGAAAGAAGGGAAAGAGAGAAAAGAGGGGAAAGAGAGAGGAAAAGCAGAGAGCAGGACGTCTGCAGGGTCTGCTATACTTATAGTAACATTACTTGTAGACCCCTTTAAGAGCCAAAAGCCTTCTAGTCCACGGGCGTGAAAACTTGGCTGGTTCTAATCTTCCCTAGCTAAATAACCAATTGTTTCTTTTCCGGTTCCTGACTCGACCAACATTAATTTCAATATTAACAACTACAACAAATGCATTACTCTATATTAAGAGGGTTTATTCAGGATGGATTTTGGTCCCGCATCTCTTCCTCTCGCTACGTGCTCAGGTGGTGTTTGCAGCCAGCACTCAACGTCACTTAGTTTAATGAAGGGGGGACAGGGTCATGTGGAACATGCAACTTAGCATCTGTGCTTCGACGTGTTGCCTCGACAGGTGTCACATCCACATATCCTCTTATCTTCTCGTGACCATCTTTAGAAGGAGATAATTTGAATAAAACCCACGTGACACGAAACAGATAACAGAAATTGAAACACTAGCACTAGAAGTAAACATTTCTAGAATCCAGAAAAGTAATAAAAATTTCTGAATCGTAATAAGAACGTCAAAGAAAGTTCTAAAGAGCTTAAAGGTTTCATGATATAAACTGCTCAGTTATGACATCAAGACAAGTTCTTCGATGTATACCATCAACTCTTATGTCTTCAATAAGGCTAAAGGGGACATTTTAGAGAAAAGGATTAAGATTTATTAGCATAACATCCTATTAATCAATTTTACTTGAAAGAATTAAATTAAAATTATTATTCTCAAAAGGAAAAGCTATGTCTTGTTTGAGGTACATCAAAGATTATTAGAAACTCAGTGGTGAAACATAAAGTATGAATAGTAAATGTTGATGGAAGACAATTGAAAGTGTTAAACGTAGTAGCATTAAGATTCACCTTCTCTATAATTCTACTCGTCACTGAATAATAGTGGTTGAGTTATTCATAGACATATTACGCTGGAGTCTGGATCATGGTAGTAGAACAAAATGTCTCTAGCTGAAAGTTTACAGTGGAACGACTTTCGCTGATTGAACCCTGAATTACCCAACATTCAATCACAGATACTTATGCAGTGAATAAAAAAGGAAAGAAGCACATCGTTATAAAGCCACTGTGAAACAAACTACGTCCTGAAGAGATTGATGACCGATCGCGTAATGTGTAATCATTAGGTCTTATCAACCGTGGGATTTAAATGTTCATAGAGTTTATTATTTTCCAACTCTTGAGTTAAAGACGAATCGAATGAGACATTTCACTACAATATAAGGTTATATGTCTCTCCAAAATTGTATCCCATTACCGACATTATACAGATAGCTCACATTTTTTGGAGGCATAGAGCCTGTATAAGTGTAGATATCGTTTTGTAAATTACATTTAATTGAATAACCAAATAAATGATGTGTTAATTTTGTTTGCCTTTTCTTGTATTTGTATCTTCGAAGTTGGTTTGTCTCCTTCTCAACTGGCAATACGGCTCGATGTTCGTAAACTATTTAATGAATTAGCTACCATTTGGATTGTATATGTCTGTAACAACTATTGTACCTCAGCGTCTGGGTAAAAGCCCCCATCTCGATGAGGTTTTCGCCCACTTTTCATCCTTTGAGCGAATGCTGATGCCTGGTGTGCTTTGGACATAAATGTAACTTCACTATGTACGTTTTCTAGAGTTCAATGAGTAATATAGGTATTCGTATGTATTAACGTTCTCCGTGTTTTCCCAGCGGTAAGTCAATTCCGAAGGAACGATGGCGGATAATGATAAAAATCCTTTAAAAAGCCTCTACAAATAGTTTATTGCAGGGAGCGATATTTTCTTATCAATTTGTCAAAACACTCGTTTCCACCTGTTTTCATAATTCAACTTGTATACTGGTTGGATAGAGTTTCCCAGAATTTAAAAAAAGGTGAACAAAAACACTTTTCTCCATAGTATATCATATACATTTTTTAACTGTTATTGAAGTTACATAATACATACATACATACATAAATAAATAAATAAATAAATAAATAAAAAAATAAATAAATAAATAAATAAATAAATAAATAAAAAAAAAAAAAAAAAAAAAGAAAAAAAAAAGAAAAAAAGAAGAAAAAAAGAAGAAAAAAAAAAAAAAAGAAAAAAGAAAAAAAAGAAAAAAAGAAAGAAAGAAAGAAGAAAAAAAGAAAGAAGAAAAAAAGAAAAGAAAGAAAAAAAGAAAAAAAGAAAAAAAGAAAGAAAGAAAAAAAGAAAGAAAGAAAGAAAGAAAGAAAGAAAGAAAGAAAGAAAGAAAGAAGAAAGAAAGAAAGAAAGAAAGAAAGAAAGAAAGAAAGAAAAAAAGAAAGAAAAAGAAAGAAAGAAAGAAAGAAAGAAAGAAAGAAAGAAAGAAAAAGAAAGAAAGAAAAAAAAGAAAGAAAGAAAGAAAAAAAGAAAGAAAGAAAGAAAGAAAGAAAGAAAGAAAGAAAGAAAAAAAGAAAGAAGAAAAAAAGGAGAACTAAAACCTATGTTTGCTTTGAAATCGGATCTTTAATGTAGGCAATTCCATGAATAACGAATGACTTTTGCTACGTAAATTAAATGAAATTCGTTAGGCATTGAAGATAAGGTCATATCCCACCTGCGCCTTATTGTTCTCCCCAATTGTCAGTATTCCATCTGTTAAAAGAGACTGATAACGCAGCTCTTTTATCGAGGAAATTGCTTTTCCAAAACTGGTTAATTGCCTTTCTACGTTTGCACGAAATACTGATGTTAATCTCGTGAAAGTGGAAAATTTTTAGCAGTGATAAATCGTTGGTAGCTTTGCCAATATCAAGAGTGCTTAAGGTTCGCGAAAAATAAATGCACAGTTCTAAAGGCTAATAATCAAAATAAATGAGCAGTTCTTTAGAAAAAGAAAAGGCAAAGAAAACGATTTTGTCACTGATACTTTTAAAAGAGGACCCAAAGAGTCCAGTTTTACAAAAAACTTCCGGAATTTTGTTTTAGACACCATAGCTTCTGAGTCAGTATTTTCACCTATCTATTTTAATTCATAAACGTAGCCGTGCGCAGAGCGAAAAAAGATGGGCGAGGCCCTCGGGAAAATTTTTAAAGGCCTCATTACGGTACGTGATAAAACATTTAGTTGCCAAATTTTCAATATCTGATTTTCCTCTTAACTTTAACTTTCCTCTTTTTAATTAGAGACGTTTTAACTTTATTTAATTTAGATTGTTTCCAAAACAGCTGACGTCAGTAGCGACCAATGTTATTGTAGGCATAAGTATCAACATTACAAAATTATAATCATCATAAAATATAATTAATTACAGTGTTTCACAATAATATAAAATTTTTTTCAAAACCAGTAAAATTTTGAATTTGTTGTACGATATTTGGGAAGAGGTATCCAGGTTTTGGGAACACTATAAATAGTTCAAATAGAACCATTTATATTTATAATAAATCATTAACGTTACAATAACGTTGGATTATCCAACTAGATGAAGGAATTGTAAGGTCATTTATCAACCTATACAGTAACCAAGCAGGGCTATGTTAGTTTCATTTAATAAACATAAAAATTTTTATTCATAAAATTAAAAAGGTAGTCATACATTTTTTTTTTTTCTTAATATTGAACAATAATTTTAGATCCCAATCTATGTTTAGTCACTGTAGGTTCCGTACTGAACTTTGTCCTCTGCGAAATAATGTTATTTACATTACTTGTATTTGTACAACCTGTAATGTTATTTTACATTACTTCTATTGTAACTTGTAATAAATAAATAAATAATTTCATTATATTAGTGACATATGTAAATATCAAAACACTTATGGGACTAATGACATAGTTGACGCGCCTGAAACACGAAATAATCATTCAAATCACAGAGCCTGCTTGAGGTCAATTCTAGCGGCCGGGTGCTCTGATCGGTAGTTTTCGTGGTTTCTCGGATCATCGAGGGGAATGCCGGAACAGTACCTAACAAACTGGACAGAACTGCGTGCGATCTCTCCTTCCCCTTCCTTGTCCTATCCTCACCCCTTGTCCACTCACACTGACATTCACTACACTATTACACTTGCCGGGAGACCGGTGGGAGATTAGAGCTTGTCCCAGCTGGGGCGGTGCCCCGCTGGTGGGAGATACTTGGTTGGGGAAAAATCACGTTAGCGGACGCAGATCGGCGCCGGATCTCGCCTTCCAGCGGGAGGATCACGCCACCTCCCGAGTAAAAAAAGTGTCTAGATTTACGGAACTAATGACTTTTTTTATATATAATTTATTTATTGAGTGATTGGAATTACACAGATCCAGTAATTACTCTTCATGTCATTTTCTGGCTTACTTGATACTATGCTAAACTTAATATAAAACTTAAAACTAAACTACCTTACATAGGTGTGGGAAAATACAGAGCCCTACTGTGGACAATTTTAAGAGAAAATGTCAGGAACGCTTCCAGGAAATCTATTTTTTAAATTTTAGTAGGGAAGTCAATTATGGTGGCCAGGTTTGTGGACGCCGGTTAATTGTATTTAGGTTGGAGTAAAATTATTGGAAAGATGGGCAATATGTTTGATGATCGGTGATATATTCAGTTCTTTTTGAAGTTGGTTAGAGATGAACCATGGGGCATGTGTTTCTAATCTGAGAATCTATTTGTACAATTTGGAGTTATTTATGTTAGAAATAGATGCATTGGTCCCGATGGGACATGCGTAGAGCATTAATGGTCTGACTATTGCTTTATAAATTGAAATGGCATTTGTTAGGGATAGGCTTTGGAGTTGATAAGGCATTTTGTTGAGCTATTTTTATTTTTGTTTTGTTGTTTTAGTGTTTGTGTGTTTTCCAGTTGAGTCTTGTGTCAAATTCATCCGAGGATTTTACTGGTTGGTTTCTGTGTCCATGGAATTGTGTGTTATTAATGTGAATGGTGGTGGGTGAAAATGGTCTCAGTGAGAATTTTTTGGCAGTTGATTTATTAGGTTGAGTTTGATTTTCCAATGTTGACCACTGGTCTATTTCATTTAAGTGATTTTATCCTATCGTAATGGTCTTAAGTGAGTGGCTGGATTTGTAGATTGCGGTATCGTCGGAATTGTGCATTGGGTGTATTGAGTGGGTATGTCACGTGTATATGTTGAATAGTGTGGTAGAGTGGTGAACTGGAAGGCCTGCTATTATTTTTCGGGTTGGGAGATGTGATTTTCTAGGACACTGTAAAGGATCTATCAGTTAAAAAAACTTTTGATGACATTTACTAAATGGGTTTGGGTGTTCCATTTTTCCCGAGCTTGTATAATAGTCCTTCGTGCCATACTCGATCAAACGCCTGTGAAATGTCAAGAAATGAAACTATTGTGATGTTTGTTTTGAAATGCTGTGTGGATATTTTCTGAGAGTCTGAGTAGTTGGTGTGCAGTTGATACATGATTTATAAAGCCAAACTGGTGTAATGGGTATAATTTGGGTCATTGGAGGTAGCTATTTAACCTTTTTAGAATTAGTTTCTCGGAATTTTGAAATGTTTTAGTAACTTATCGGTCTGTATTTTTTCACACTGCATGATTTTATATGTTTTGGAATGGTATTATGATTGAGTTTTTCCATACCATAGGGTAATACCCAATTCTTATTATTGAGTTATAGATGTTGTTTAAATAGGCTATAGTTGAGGTTGGGGTTTTAGGATCTTATTAGTGATTTTATATGACCAGGGGCTTTTTGTGTAAGTTTTTAATTATGTTTTCACTTCTTTGGGGGGAAATGAATTTATCCTCTTAGTACATCATAGTTCAGGGCTGAAACTGTTTAATATCACCCGCATGATCGGAATGAGTTGGTGTTTGTTGAGCGTGAATGTTGTTTCAAATGATTGGCCAATGCTTCGGCTTTGTCAAAGGAATTTTTCCCACCCGGTATTTAGAGGTGGATGTATTTTTCTTTTTGGGATTTTTAGTGAACTGCCAGAGAATTATTGGTTTGTTAATGATTTATTAGTTTGTTGTAGGTTGGCCATAAAGTCGTTTATTTTTTTTTGTTATTGAATTTAAAGGTTCAATTCTTTTTTTAAGTGGGTTTCTGAGTTTGGTCCATAACCTTCTGGTTCTGTTTCAGTGTTGATTATTGTTAAATTTTTCTGGCAGTAATTTGTGCGTTCTTAGTGATGTGGTCTTTTGGGGTTGTAAATTTAATAGTGTTGTAATTATATCTGTAGTAAAATTTCCTTTCTATTTCTAAGGGGTTTTAAAGATTTTAAAATTGGGGTTTTATTTTTATTATTTTCCTGAATTCCTTCCAGTTTATGTTGTTCAAGGTTTAAGTGTGGGTAGGTGGGGGGGGGGGGGGGGGCGGGGTATGTGTAGAGATGATGATTGGTAAGTGGTCGGAATCCAGTTCAAATAGTGGTGTTGAGTAGGATGTGGTTTGTGTATTCTGTAATTGGATATCCAAAATTCTGGATGTTTGTTCGTGTATGGATAATATGTTGGTTCTGGTGGATTTAAAGTTTTAAATTTAGTCAGTTATTAGTTTTAAAAGTTCTGCCGGCATTGTTTGTAATTCTACAGCCCCAACTGATGTTTTTAGTTTAAATCTCCAATGGAATAGTGGGGTGTTCAGTTGAATAAGATTCTAGTGTGACTTCTATTTTTTTTGTGTGGGGATTTGTATGCTCTATTCTGTTATAAGTCTATTATTTAATGGAATTTGATTGCTGTTGTTTCTAAACCAGGCGTATTAGGGGGGTTCACTTGTATATATGGGAGAGATTTTGATAAGTATTAAGACTCCTCCTCCATTACTGTTAGGTCTGTCAGTTCTGATTGTATTATAACCTGGTATGTTGAATACTTTGTTGATTTTCAGATGGTTTCGGGTTTTGCAGGCTATTTGGTTTGTTTAGCTTTTAGGGAAAAAGTTAAGTTCGTTTTTTATTGGTTATGCCATTTGCATTCCAGTTTAGTAGATTTATATTCTAGGGTTGTACTATTTATTATTAAAATATGTGAATGAATTTTTATGTTGTTATGATTGATGGAATAATAGTATTTATTATATTGATTATATACTTGATTGATTAATTAATGATAAATGAATTATTACTTGATTAGAAATAAAGGGTGAGTTGATTTCAGGGTTATGATTGAAATGGGTGTTTATTTCTCTAAGGGATTGTTCATATAAGTGAAGTTTGGGAAATTTTATTGTTTGATTGGAGAGTTGGAAGTTGTCGTAAGAATCAGGTGCAGGAGGCCTGGCATCGTTTGATTTAGTTTGAGATTCCTTGATGTGCATTTGTTGGGGGGTTCAAGTTTCTTGTAGAAGGGGCATTCCCCAGTTCAGTATTTTCCCCGGGGGGGCCCTTTAGTTCTTCAAAACAGTACTTGTTCCGCTGGGACAACTTACTGAGTAGTGATTTTCAGCAAGTAAATACACGCGAATGTTGGTTACAGTTATTTTTTGTGTGTCCAAAGTCCAGGCAGCGCAGACATTGAACAGGGCCTTTGTTTTTCGTCTTTGTTCAAGTTTAACACTCAAATTAAAATTTGTTTAATTTGAAGCACTGATTCAATACTGTGTCGGCCGTCAAATTCCCGGCAACAACAGGTATGGGAAGTTGTTTTTATACAGTCGTGTGACACTAATTAATGATGAACACTTTTCTTCAAGTCTTCATATTTCTTCTGGTTATTGATGTAGTAGGTTTTTAAACACTATAGAAAAATTTTGTTAGCAGGGGCCTTATACTGTGAAATCTCCTATTGGTATTTATTAAATATTTGATAGTTTCTGAAATCGCATGTTCTGAACATTATTTTGATTTGGTTGTTTTAATATCTGATGAACTGATTAGTTACTTTAGATTTTATTTCCCGTTGAATTCAGAAATGCTTTCTATATCGTTAACATAGATAGGAGGAATTTGACATTTCGTTTTTTTGATTCGAAGTGTCGTTAATGTAGGTGAACCTTGGTTCATTAATTAGTTCCTCTAGTGGTGCGTATCTGTTTCCAGTCGGCACTGAATGACATAGTCTTGTTATTTGATGATTTTTGTTCGGGAATGATTCATACTGGTATCTTAAAACTTCTTTTTCCACTGTTGTTTGTGGGTTTTGCATTGCTGCAGTTACCGGGGGCACTGGCATTTTGGCCAAGGGCGAGGCCGCTGTCTAAGTCATGGTTCAACCTCGGGTATGCCAACGGCATTGCTTACGAGTGGTGTTTCAGCTCCTGTTGATAGCCTCCGCTTGCCACGATAGGCGACGAGGTTCTGGTCACGGATTCTTGCTGTTCTTCCGATTCTAGATGGTCCTCTTCATGAGACTGCGTTGGCTGGGGATGTGTCCATGGCGTTCTGCCTACCAGCCGCCATGGCCTCCGATGCACTGGGTGAAGCCAGGGGGAGGCGCTGCACTGCCACAATTGTTTGGGTAAAATAGATTTGCTTTGGGGCGGCGCACCGTACACAACACTTCACTGGCACTAATGCTTGAACTGTAAATTAAACAGACTTGTCGAAAAATATTTCACTTTCCTGATGCGAGGGGGGGAGCGCGATGTTACCTACCGCTGCTCGGGCGAACTGTCATTCGGGTGCGCCATTTGGTTGCGCAAACCGCCAATGAGATCGCGACCAATTTGAAAATCCGAAGTGCTAGAGTAATTACATTTTATATTTCTTTTTAGGTTTTCATCGCGCCTACGGCCCGGGTACCCTTTTCGTTCCATGGGGTGACATTCAACCATGCACTAGACACAACAACTGCGGGGTTTCCCCTGACCTGGGGTCAGCAGAACGCGAGGCCCTTCCAACAACACAT
>CAXIVR010000221.1:0-100982 GCA_964035755.1 Teleogryllus oceanicus | reverse complement strand
TCATGATACAGGTGTGGCAAAATGCCTACTCATCAGGCATACTTAGGCATTATTCATGCCCAAATTATGCATGAAAAAAACTTATAATAATCCTAAGGTTGATGTTAAATTTCACACAATATCAATAGTTTTTTTAATTTTCTGTAGTCGAAATTTATTTGTCTCATTTTTCAATTTAATTTTGCATAGTTTTCCCGTCACTACCCATTTTTGATCATCCATGCTAAGGAGTGGTTCACCAAAAGCTAAATCTCTAAAAATGTAATAGAAGGTTGAAAAGGTGTCATTGAATATTGTGAAACATAACTCTGCCATCACCTGTTCTCAAAACTCGTGAATTCATCTAATTTACCTGTCCTCAAAAATTGTTGTTTACAAATTTTGAAGCAGGGAATAAATTACTGCAACACATTAAAATAGTCCAAAACTTTTTCAGCGATATGTCCTAGATCCTTAAAACTAGATTTTGTGTCTTGAAAAGACCAAACTCACCTGCCCTCAAAACTTGTGTCCTTTCCACACAAACCAGTTTTTAGTTACAAACCCCTGTCACCCAGCAGGACCTAAGGACCTGTCCTTGATCACCTGTCCGGACGTAAGGTCAAATGTGCCTCTGTGACTCTTGATGGAGAGTTCAGCAAAGACCGACAAGTAGTATATAATACGATTCGGTTGCAGACATCTGTGAAAGGAGACCGAACGATAGCGCATATTAGAAGGGACTAACAATTATCTGTTGTGCCAAGGGCTACCAGAACATTGGGTCGCCACTTTCTTGAGCATGTTCTCGATTCAATGGATTTTGTGGACCGCAGTCTCACATAGCATTCCTCGCATACGAAGAGAGTTTTTCTCCCTTCTAAAATCAAAATTTAAGTAGTATATGACTTAGTGTAGGATCACAGAATTTGAAAATGTACACACATCACTTTTCCCATAGCACGTCATACGCAGTTTTTAACTGTTTTTTGACGTAAAATAAATAAATAAATAGAGTGATTATGCGGCATTTGACTGCTCTTTCCACTGCGTTTTCCTTCCTTTCTATTTTGTCAAGGTTCTTTTCGGGTTGTCTTTGTGGTTTTACGGAATTTGTCGGGTTCCTTCACTGAATCATGGCCTTGGAGCGGCCGCTCCTCGCGCTTGGATTAAACCGGGCCTGCACACTTTATCTTGCCTTTACATCCTATGATACCAAACAGAACTGGTGCTGGTTGAATAACAGAGTAGAGCTAATTGGTAGGAGTTGATTATTCTGTAATTGCAACGCTAAACTTCAAACATAAGAGATGTATTAGTATCATATGAACATTCGGAATGTAGTAGTCGACCCGAAAGTTACGGAATTTTGCAGAAACTGAAACCAAGTGACTGGGCTTGAACAGCCAACCCTATCTTTGTTAAACGCCTTTTTAAACATCTGTACAATAGTTACCCAAGTTATCACGTGTTTCTACTCATTATAGCACCATAGCATTTTAGCAATTATGTCTTCTTTCAGGCTTTCGCATTGTCAGCATACTCCAAAACGGAATCTTTATCATTACCTTCTTATATCTTTTGCCACTGCCAATACCAAACCAACATGACTTGGATCACTCCTCCCTAAACGGCGTGAATAAAAGCAAAACACTACAGAAAGAAAATAGCCGAATAAAGGGGTAAAGCACTCCCACATCAAATCGATAATTGCGATTGTCATTTGAAAGAGAATAAAAAAGCAGTGGATTACCAAGAAATCAGTGGCGTAGGGCAGTCTGTTGCAGAGATACAATGAGAAACGTGTTTTTCAGTTTTATTATTTTTCTCAGCTTCTATTGATGATCAGGGTAAAAAAAATTTCAGAGACGGGAAAACAGTTGAATTTAAAGATATTTTTGTCAACAAATTGTAATTGCTAATTGCACGTGGCGTTCCAGGGATCGATTTTAGGCCCTATTCTATTTCTACTATTTCTACCTCACCGATATGCCCTCACCGATTCGAAACAGAACAGTTTTCCCGCAGAGAAACGAATATTCTTTGAATAAATAAAAAAGTAAAAAAAAAGTCAGATTTTTCCCAAACTGGTTCCGTGATAAATTAATAGTAAATCAAAACAAATCGGTTTCAATGCAGTTTTCATCTCAAAAACAATTCTGTACTCCATTAAAAAATTAAGGAACCTGATGTTATAGTAACATAATTTTAGGCCCTCAATTCAGTCAAACCTCAAATGCAACGTCCATTTAAATGAATTGAAATACAAAATTAAGTTGATTATGCTACGCGTTCAGAATTCTTGCAAATTCAGTCAGCCTTCGTCACCTGTGTTTCCGCCCAAGATATGGTATAATATTCTGCGGAAATACATTTTATAGTTCTAGACTTTTAGGTTACAAAAAGAATTGTACGAATAATAATAAATTCCACCCATAAATTTTTGTGTCTTATTTTAATTATCTAGAATTTTATCATTACCTTGTCGGTTAATTTACGAATCAGGGGTGTTGGTAAAAAATGACTTGCTTAAAGGCAGGGATATATTTTCAGAAACGCGGATGTCTACAACTATTTTATTTTTTTTTTTTTATTTATTTTACGTCAGAAAACAGTTAAAAACTGGTATGACGTGCTATGGGAAAAGTGAATTGTGTGCAATTTTCAAAATTCTGTGATCCCACATTTTACTCATATACTATTTTAAATTTTAAATTTTTTGAAAGGGAGAAAAACAAAACTCCATGCAATAAAATCTATGTTCAAGGATAAACAAGCAAAAAATTTGAATTTTGAAATTTTAAGGAGAAAAAAAAACTCCATGTAATAAAATCTATTGTCAAAGATAAATAAGCAAAAATTTGGTTTATTACTTCCTGCCAGACAACATGGAAACGATAATTTGAATAATTGTATTTCCCACTGAATTTAGAAGACGTGCACAAAAAATGAAGTTACATTTATGTCCAGAAGAAACAAGGGGCCATCTCAGCATTTGCTCAATGGATCAGGGAAACTGACGAAAACCTGATCGAGATGGGGGTCATTGACCCGAAGCTGTAGTACAATAGTTGTTACAGGTTGTTTATACTCATTTATACAGTCCAAATGGTAAATAATGCATTATGTATCATTGTTAAAATTAATGTTACTTTTCTTGTTATGCTCAGTATAGTCTCTAATTGTATAGAAACAGTTAGCAGCAGAAAGATTTCACTTGTGATTTAAACTTTTCTATTGAATTTAACGTTTAATGTCATCTGGCAAAGTGTTGTAAATAAGTAATGTATTGTATGTGAATTTTTGTAATGAGCTGTTGATACTGCCCTGATGAATAGGGATTTCAGTCGAGTGTTATAGTAATAGACTTCGCATTTTCTGAAAATTTTCCCCGCCTGAGCAAGTCATTTTTACAAAACCACTGATTCGTAAATAAAAAGACACGGTAATGGTAGAATTCCCAGATTAATGAAGAGAGGCTTAATGAATCACGTGGGTGGATTTGGTTATTATTCGTACAATCTGTTTTTGTAATCTAAAGTCTGGAGCTAAAATGTATTTCCTCAGAATATTATGCCATATCTCAGGCGGAAAAGAACATTCCAAGTATACAAGAGCAGTATGAAGGCTGACTGAATTTGCAAGAATTTGAACGCGTAGCACAATGAACTTAATTTTTGTTAATTCATTTAAATGGAGTTCCATTTAAGGTTTGACTGAATTGAGAGACCTAAAAATTTTGTTGCTTAACATCAGTCAATGGTACACTGTTCATTTTCAATGGAGCAAGAATTGTTTATTTGAAATGGAAAAATGCATTAAAACCGTTTTTCGTTTACTATTAATTTGTTAATTCGGAACCAATTTGAAACATCTGATATTGTACTATTTATTTTTTTTATTGCAAAGGATGTTCGTATCATCTGCAAAGAGAACTGTTCTTCCGTTTGAATCGTCGAGGGATATCGTTTACGAAAATAGGAACAGAATAGGGCCTAAAATCGATCCTGAGGAACCCACATGCAACGGCAAAGAGTCGGAAAGGTGCGTACGTAATGTTCCATCATTCCAGTAAGGTATTTAACTCTCTGAGATCGTTGTTTAAGGTACGAAATAAACCAATCTAGAGCAATACCACGAATTCCATATGAAGGTAATTTGGAAAGTAAAATGTCATGATCAATGACGTCAAAAGCTTTGAAAGATCTAAAATAATCCAATAGGTGCCTCGTTTTGATCTAATGATGAGGCGACATCTTTTAAAAAAAGAAAATATAGCTGTTTCCGTTGATTTTGGGTTTTCTAAACCATGTTGGCAATCTGAAAACGCGTCGTGTTTAGTGAGAAAGGTTTCCCTTGTACGTAAAAAGTCTCTCTAATACTTTTGAAAAACTGATAGAAGAGAAATGGGCCGATAATTTTGAATTTCATTTGTTGCCTTTTTGAAAAGCGGCTTAATTTTAGCTGTTTTGAAAATATCTGGAAACGTTCCAGTGCATAAAAAAGCATTAAATATGGAGTTAACGGATGTATAATGGCATACGCAAAGTCTTTAACAAAGAATCCGGGAATTCATCTAAACCGACGAATATTTATTTTTAGTTTACCGATTATTTTAAGAATTTCATAGGAAGAAGTTTCGAAACGAACATTGTGTCCAAAATTTTAGTGAACTGTCTATTTTTGAATTTTGTGCCTGAAGACCCTTAGTGAGATCGGCAGCAATTCTCGAAAATATTGTTAAAGAGATTAGCCATTGCCGGGTCGTTCACATTTATATCGTTATATTTTAAAACAACATTCTCTACGGGTTTTCTAGTTTATGAGAGAAACTATAGATGTGAAAAACTATAACACTCAACGTACTAATCATAATCAGCAGTGACAGACAACAGCTCACTACAAAAATTCACACAACACATTTACTTTTATTTTACAACACTTTGTCAGATGACTAAACGATTAAATTCGATAGAATTTAAATCGAAAGTAAAATCGTTTCTGGTGCATAACTGGTTCTGTACATTAGAGACTGCTGCCCAAATCAAAAGAAAGTAACATTAATTTTAACAGTGATATTTAATGTATTATTTATCATTTGACTATTAATTGAAAAAAACCCTTAAAAGTATTGTACTGCAAACTTCTGGTCAATGACCCCTTCTAAATCAGGTTTTTCAAGTTTCCTGATTCTTTGAGCAAATGCTGAGAGGGCCCTCTGTTTGCTTCGGGACATAAAGGGTTATTCATTATCTGTGCACGCCTTCTAGAATTCTGTGAGAACTATTGTTATTTAAATTATCGTTCTCCATGTTGTCGGGGCAGAAAGTATTTTTCCCTTCCCACAAGGACATGGAGGGATAAGAGCCCAAATTTATAGCTGATTAAACCTTGAAAATAGATTTTATTATTTCGGAGCGAATATTTTTGTTAATAACCCTTTGCAAAAATCGTTGATTTTCTTTCTGTATTCAAAATTCAAGTGGTATATAGCTTTAGGTAGGGATCACAGAATTGCGAAACGTCACAGAATTACTTCTCCTTGGCACCTCACACAGTTTTTAACTGTTTTTGATAAAATAAATAAATAAAAATAAAGAAAATAAATAAACTCAGTTTTGGCGCTAATTTAAATAGAAAAATAAGCTTTGAAATTGGGTTAACAACGTGAAAACGTTAAGATTGTTTCAGCTTTTTTCCTAGAAGGTCCATAACATTCTGTAACATTTAGTTCAGATTTTATAATGTGGAGATAGTGAAAAATTAAAACAATTTTATCAGCTTAAAATTTGAAATTGGCCAAAATGTGATTGGAAAAAATTTAGATAAACAATTTTAGTTTTATGCACAAAGATTAAATCATTTTTAATAATACACAATGAACAATTAATATTAACAAGTTTCAAAATAAGTATAGTAATAGTGATGAGTATGTAAATAGTATTGTATGAACATTATTTGTTATATTATATTATGTGAATATTTTAATTTTAGCACTTTCCAACAATTTTGTTAAAACGATTGGCTTTTTTAAAACTAATAACTAGACATCGGATGTTTAGGCACTAAAGTCGTCTTTTTGGCGCCTAAAAAAGGGACTGGGAAAACGTCAAGAATAAGAAGAAAAAAGGCAGTCAACGTCACATACACAAAAAGTTGAGAAATTGTAATTTTTGTCTATTATTTGTTAACGTAAATGCACAAATCCAGTTCGTATATTTTAATGTAAAAATAGATTTACAAATTTTCAACTCTTCTACATTTTTTTCTAAAAGTTTCCCTTAACCAGCAATTTAATATTACCAGTAACTTTTTAAGGATCACAATTTCAAATTTGCGACGACTGGGAGACAAAATCAGTTTGAAATGCGCAGAAGGATATCTGAACGATGGACTAGTATATATTTTAAGTCCAACACTAGCAACACTGAAACTCTGGGAATTTATATATATTCCACTTAAAATTTAGATCCTCGGTGTTTGTCAACGTCCATGTTTCGATCATGACTGGTATTCATGAAATAGGGGAAAAGAGAAAAAACAGTTGGTATACTTTCAGGAATTCTCTGTAATTTTAAATTTGAAGACGTGGAATTGAAGGTTTCGAATGAACGGTCACGTGGGACCATCACCGATTTTCCGATATCTTAGCATTGTATATAAAGAAATAAAAAAGTCCTAAAAACGGATTTATGCAAAATGCTAAATTAATGTATTTATGCTAAAATAATTAAAAATTGTATTATAAAACTTCGTAATATGTCATCATTTGTCATGATTCGTGAATATATTATCTGTTAAATTTGGGAAATTTGGAGTCACAAATGTTGAATATTGGCGTGAAACAGCTAATAGAAGCCAACGATCATCTGAAAAGACCTATCGAGAAGATTTTATATCCATAGCTTGTAAGCCTTTTCCCCTTTTACGATTAAGTATGCTAGTATATGGGTAATTTTCATCTTTAATTTTCTAAAATGGTAACTGCAAAATCAACCTGTGATCTCATGGCATGAGAAGTTCCAAAACCTAAGAAATTGTTAATAAGACCTGATATTTTGGTTTATTGAGTGCTGAGAAAATTGGCATTTGTGTAAGACTTTTCACTGGTTCCAAAGGTTTTCTAATTTATTGTAAGAAAACCACTGATTGCAGTGGGTTCTAACAAAAAAATCCGCAATTTACGGGTAAATCTAGGTTGTATGGACACCCCGTTCCCTTTTTTAGCCTCAAATTAAGATTTTAAGCAAAACAAAATTATTTCTAATCCATTAGTAATAGTCCCCTGTTTTGCTACTAGAAGCCCCCATATACAGGTACGCTACGCGTGCCCCCTATTCTTCCAGGCGAAAAATGTATACGCTCCAGGCAGGAGGTCCGTGCTGTATCGTTACTTCCCCCCACTCACCTCCCCCACTGCCATGTCACCCCTTCTGGGTTTAGAAAAGAGTGCGCTTCGCGCACAGACCCTCGCCACCTTTGCTATGTAACCTTTCTGCCATTTTTAGCCTTTCGCTCAATTTCCATGTAACATTACGTCTTTAATTTTGTTGTCCATAGTTTTCGTAATTCTTCTACCAGCATCAAGGGTGTATGCTGTTTTCAATTTTATAAGCCATTTATGGTTTTTTATGAAAGGCCCGGTTCCTTCTGTACCGTAATATTATTGTAAATATGTGTATGAGTGCATAATAGTTTAACTTTTAGGAATGAGTGCTTTATGACAGGGAAATTTGGGATCTTTTATTTAAATATTTGTTGATTCATATGGTTGGTAAATTTCAATGGTTTGAAGCAGGTTTAGTTTGTATTTTGTTCTTGATTTGTATTTGCAGTGGGTAAAGAGACTTGTATGTGTGCTGGCCTTCGAATATGTTGCGGAGAGCTGATTTAGTACTGTGCATTACTTATGTGATTGTTAATGTAGTTTTTGTTCCTGCCGTGAGTACGAGGCGTTTGGCCGCATTCGGCAGTTTTGGATTGTTGCTCCTCGAGAGACGGCCCTTTGGGGTATTCGGCAGTTGAAGCTTTGGTTGGGCATCTGCTAGGCCCGTGCGGTGGCTTTGAATCGCGGCCAAAAACAGCGTCACGCATCCGGTCCCGTAGCCGGCAAAGAAGTCGGCTGGGCGACAGCGCGTCATCGGCACGAATTGGGCGGTCACATGCGGGCATGTTCGGCCGTATGGTGATCGGCATCGGGGCGGTCACGGTCGTTGAATGAGATACGAGCGGGTATGAGGACCGTTCCTTCTCATTCCGGGGTATTCCCGTTTCATTGTTAAATTTTTTAGAAGGTTTTGTTATGGTAAGAGATCCATTTCCCTGTAATTTGGAACTATGCACCATACAAAACTTGGTTCTTATAGGTAAGGCCATTCTTAGTAGTTCAGTTTTTCACTCTTTTTGTATTGAAAGAAGACGAGGTCGGCTTCTTTGTCAATTTTGATATGTGTGTATTCAACTTCCTCACCCTAAAGTGGATTTTCGAGGTTGTTTGTAATACCGAATTTGTTTAAGTATAGGCGCATTGTTTGAAGCGCCGTTTCCCTTTAGTGTTCCTGAACATGCTTTTGTAAGAGACGGCACCACTGTCCGTCATTTTTGTTTTTCCCTATTCGTAGTTCGTATTGTTTTTTTTGGGAACTTTTGTATCTCCCAGCAGGAAAATTTATTTTGTATTCATTGATGGTCTTGTAATAAATGTAATGTTTGAGTTATTTGAATTGTTATATCTCCAAGTACTGAGATCCTTTAAAATTTATGATCCTGTTTTATTTAGAACCTAGAGCGTCCTTTCGAAAGGTTTGAATGTGACAAAGTGTTTGCGAATCTGATAGCTTAGGGTTCTCTGTGTTAGCCCTGCATAAGAATTCATTAGGTAAAGATAATACCTCGCTTTTGCTTTTAGCGAGGCTTCGTTTAAAATTTGGCTGTCTTAAAAGCTGGGACCGTACCTTGTTATTTGTTATCGTTACATTTCCTGAGTCACGAGGTTAGCCAAGTTTGAAATATAACATTATTAGCCTTTAAATAAGTTCTCTAGAAAAAATTTGGGCATTTCCAAATTTTCGATGTCTACTAAAAACTTGAACTTTTCCTCCCTTTTAAAGAAAATCACACTTTAGACCTTTAAACCTTTCCATTTGAAAAATATTTTCATCTATTATTTAGAGTGAAGAATCAAGAGAGGCGGTGAAGGAGAGGAAGGATTAAAGAGGACGGAGACAAAGGAAAGAGGGAGATGGAGAGAGGAAAGAAGAGAGAAGAAGGAGAGGAGGGGGGGGTAGAGACATAGAGTGAACAAAGTAATAGAGTCCAGGATGAAAGATAGTGGTATGGAGAGACGAAGGGGGGAAGACGAAGGAGGTAAGAGATGGAGAAGGTGGAAGAACGGAGGGTTAGTGAGGCGGCAGAAGGGAAAAAGGGAAAGTATAAGAGAAAAGAAGGAGGAAAGAGTTGAGAGAAAGAAGGAAAGTGTGAAGTAAGAGGAGAAGAGGAGAGAAGGAAGAAAAGAGGAAATGAAGGAAAGAAAGAAGGAAAGCAATAGATAAGGGGGTAAAGGAAATGAAGGGATGAGGGAGGAAGGAAAAAGAAGGAATAAGGGGGGAAGGAAATGAAAGAAGAGAGAGGGAAGGAAGGAAGGAAGGAAGGAAGAAGGAATGAATGGAATGGGAGTCTAACAAGAAGAGTGAAATTTGATTTGATGTTAGTGCAAAAACTGCTATCATTGTCATAAATATATGCTTACTCCATCCTTCTTGGTGTGTACTAAAAGCTCCACAAACTGCAGCAATGAATTGCCCACAGGTGATACACAATGTGTTTACAGTAACAAGGGGTCCCTGAGATTCAGGTAGGCACTTTCTGCTATGTATACTGGAACACTCATGCTGGCAATTCCTTAGTACAAAGAAAATAAATATTACAGAATAGAATTATAAATTGAAATTTTTTAAAGTACATGAAAGAAATTAACATTTTATTTACTAGCACAGTAAAATTTTCTTATAATATATTATGATCTCAATTCAAATAGAACTTCAAGAAATTAGAATCTCTACGCATCATTATCGACAATACTAAATGTAATATACTCTTTCTGAATATACTCTTTCTGAGCTGGGCTTTCTGAGCTGAGCTTTCTGGGCATACTCTTTCTGAGCCACATAGAATATGGTACGAAACTGGATCTTTCAAAACTTAAACGAATCGTAAGAAGATAGTTCAGAATCAAACAATTAACGTAACTTTCATGCCCCAAACATAAGTCAACATTGATTAAGATACTACACCTTAAAGTCAGCATTCCACCATTTCAAGATGCAAAAAGTGTCCGTTTTTATATATGACACTCGTCAACAAAATTAAAATTTTATTTTGGCATCACAAGAACAAGAACTCGTTTCTGTTAAGGCTTCACTTTAATTCAAACTGCAAATCTTTTTTTCTGTACGTCAGATGAGTATTCCATATTAAGGTACAAGTATTCTTCCCTCCATTGCCTGGCTGTCCCATTTACACGACAGATATATTATGGTAAACGCTATTTGCATTTTCACTTAAGGTACAATCCAGATGAGATTTCAAGACATAAGTTCTAAATAAGTATATGTACTAGTTTACAAGGTTCATCAAAAATCTCAAAGTAGATTAGTTTATTATTTCAATACACCTCATGTAATATTTTCATACGATTTCATACTGATTTTCAACCTTATTTAACTCGCTGGTCATCTTGTCGTGGTTGTTCTTTAGACATAACAGGTATGTTTGTGTTGTTGGGCGTAAATAAAGGAAACTACTGGTTCTCCAACAAAACGTACTTTCGCTTACTATTTGTAATGGTTTGTATTACACATTCACAGTGAATCCGCGCGAAAAATTCGCACATTTGAACTTAATTACACCTGTTTCGCTGCTAGCAATAATTTACGTCACTTGAATAGTCTCACTAACTTAACGCATGCATAAGGAAAGTACCAACCAAAAATGTTGTTCTCAGGCAGACTGATTGGATGGAGGGGCTTGTTGTTGGAAGAACGGATCGGACAGAAAGATATTTGAAAACTCGTTTTCCGTATCATATTTCCGTACATATATAATATATGTATAACTACATATATTCCAGTATTCGAGTAAGAAACATGTGGTACATCCCCGAAACAAGATTATAAATATAAATAGAATATGAAAGACTTGGTTGGTTGTTTGCTTACGTGACTGACGTTCTGTGCTCCAATATTTTACTAATTTTGACTACTTTCTACATCTTCATGTACCTTTTGTTTTTAAAGTGTTTTCTTTACTTGTTACAGAAACGCTGAAAGAGTTTTATATTGCCCGAAGCAGTGAAAAAAATAAATAATTAAAAGACAGCGTAACAGACAAACGTGCTTTAAACGAGTTCAAAGACATCTAATACATATTTGCTGTACAAATAAACTTTGATTTGGGTAAAGGTTTCAACATCTATTGAAAGTGTTGCGATAATTGTGTAAACATAAAAATTCAAAGTTTTGTCTATAACATTAACGTAAAATCATGAACTTTGTGTTTTCAAATTCACGAATATCGAAGTGCTGAATTTTTGTGGTTTTAAAGAGGTGCGACGCGCTTCAGATTGCTAACATGGATTTAGAAAATCAAAATCAAGGAAACAGCTATATTTTCTTTCTTAAAGATGTCGCCTCATCATTGGATCAAAACCAGGACCTGGTTGGATTATTTTTAGATCTCCAAAAGCTTTGACGTCATTGATCATAACATTTTGCTTTCCAAATTACCTTCGTATGGAATTTCGTGGTATTGCTCTAGATTGGTTATGTTCGTACTTAAACAACGATCTCAGAGAGTTGAAATCCCTTTTACTGGATTGATGGAACATTACGTACGCACCTTTCCGACTCTTTGCCCGTTGTGTGGTGTTCCTCAAGGATCGATTTTGGGCCCCTATTCTGTTCCTACTTTACGTAAACGATATGCCCTCGACGATTCGAAACGGAAGAAGGGTTTCTTTGCGGATGATACGAACATCCTTGTGCAAAGAAAGTAAATAGTACAATATCAGATGTTTCAAAATTTGGGTTCAATAACAAATTAATAGTAAACGAAAAAGAAAACGGATTTTAAAGCAGTTTTCCCTTTCAAATAAACAATTGGCTCCATTGAAAAACAGTGTACCATTGACTGATGTTAAGGCAAAAAACTTGTTAGGGGCTCTCAATTCAGTCAAACTCTAAATGGAAGTCCATTTAAATGAATTAAACACAAAATTAAGTTCATTATGTTACGCGTTCAGAATTCTTGCAAATTCAGTCATTTCATACTGCTCGTTGTGTATACTTCTGCAATGTTCATTCCGCCTGAGATATGGCATAATACTCTGGGAAATACATCTTATAGCTCCCTAGACCTTTAGTTTACAAAACGAATTGTAGGAATAATAACCAAATCCCACCCACGTGATTCATGTAAGCCTCTTCATTAATCTAGGAATTCTACCATTACGTGTCTTTTATTTACGAATCAGTGGTTTTTGTAAAAATGACTTGCTCAAGGGCGAATATTTTTTCAGAAAATCGAAATCTATTACTAACACTCGACGTAGAAATCATATTCATCAGGTGACAGTATCAACAGCTCATTACAAAAAAATCTCATACAATACATGTACATTATTTTACAACACTTTGCACATTTCTTTTTTTTTTTACATTAAACGATTAAATTCAATAGAAAAGTTTAAATCCTAAGAGAAATCAGTTTCTGCTGCATAACTGTTTCTATACAATTAGAGACTATACTGAGCATCACAAGAAAAGTAACATTAATTTTAACAATGATACATAATGCATATTTACCATTTGACTGTATAAATGAGTATAAACAACCTGTAACAACTATTGTATTACAGCTTCCGGTCAATGACCCCATCTCGATCAGGTTTTTCGTCCAGTTTCCTGATCCATTGAGCAAATGCTGATGGCCCTTGTTTTGCTTCTGGACATGTAACTTAATTTTCTTTAAATAGACATTATTACATGGGAGTTTTTGTTTTTTTCTCCCTTTCAAAAATTCAAAATTTAAGTAGTATATGACTTAGTGTAGGGATCACAGAATTTTGAAAATCTGCAGACAATTCACTTTTCCCCAGAGCACGTCATACGCAGTTTTTAACTTTTTTTGACGTAAAATAAATAAATTTCTTACATAAATACACGAACCTCCCTAAGCATGGCCTTTATTTGATTTCCTCGCTTCTACAGTAAGATCCTGCAAGGTCCTCCAAACTAGGAATTTGCAGTGCGTTTAGATCATTATGAGATAACCGTTGTTCGGTAAAGCAAAGAACATCTATTTGACTCAGATCACACTGTAATGCTGGCTCGATAAATTTAATGTTATTTGAAGGAGATTGCACATTATGAGGCATTATTTGAATCTTTTGCATGTACCTACACGGATACTTTTCTGCTGCATCTGTCTTAAGTTGCTATTTATTTATCTCATTTTTACCTCGAGTGCGTGGTCGAAGGAAGTATCGTGTTTCAGCAGTGTTAGGAGGTGAGGAAGGAGGGGTTACAGATGTAGGGGAATGAATAATGGGAGGGGTAATACAGGATTAGGTTCAGGGATAAGGTAATTGGATCCACATGGGATTTGGAGGATGGAAGAGAACTAGAGATGTAGGTGGGATGAGTTTTGGGTGATACTGCTAAGGTGTAAGGATGTTTTCCAAGTTCGCTACTGAATGCTTGTTTTCAACAAGGTTCAAGTGAAGACCATGCCTGGTGAAGTGTTTTTCTGAGATAAAGTTAAGTTCAAATAATTTACCTCTCAAATGCAGTTTTAATTGGTTGTTTGCGTGTCTAATTTCTTTGCACCACTGTGCAAAGTTTTGTTGGTTTGTTGTACTGTGTGCAAAGTTTTGTTATACATGTGCAAAGGTTTGGTTTGTTGTACAAGAAGGGCAGAGTCGACATTACAATGTTCGTGTTTTGGGCGGCACGTTGTAGTTTGTCAACATGTTGCCCAGGTGTAAAGTGACCACCTAAATTGATGTCATTCTGCCCTCCATGATAATGACTGTATCCCGTTTGGTGAGAGTTTTTGTGGGTGTCCAATTCACTGATCACGTCGGCAAACCTCCCGTTAGGTTTAGACACACACATGACAGAGAAATTGATGGAGTTTCCCACTGAGCAGGAGGAGATTTGTCGCCCAAGAGTATGTGCAAAATTAGTACCTTTTAGTGGGCTGAGTGGGAATGTCCTAGTTTACTTGTGGGCCAGGCTTGCGCAACTCTACGTGTCTTTGTTTCTGCGCTGCTAGCCTGTTTGCGTCGGTTTGTGGGTGGACGTGCGATGATGGGAGGTGGTAGTGAGGATTGAAAGGCATGGAAAATCATTGTCAGAATCTAAACACAGCAAATCTGTTTTGAGTCATGATTGGTTGTGATGATTGTGTTTTTTGCTTTCGCGGATGGACGGTTGAAAGTTTCGCGGTGTTGCCTATTGTTGTCCAACCGTCTGAGCTTTGAACGACCTCTCGAGCCTTCGGATATGTTCATCTAAATTATTGTTTACGTGTGTGAAGGCTTCAGAAGATCGACTTAAAGAGTGTACAGAGTAGAAAGTGTATAGCGAATAGTATGCCATGTCACGAATGCGTATCAAATGCGTGGCAAATATGAGAATAAATAAATAGATGACAAATCAGATTGTGTCAAAAATGTTTCCTAAATTATCTTTTTCATTTACGTGTATTAAATTATTTAATTTAGTTACGTATTTATTTAAAAATAAAAGAAATGTGATTCTAATTAGTATTTAAATGTTATTGGTTAATTGCGAGTAGAGTTGAGTGTGTTTATAGATCTAAGAAATCTATTAAACTAAAAGATCTAAGAAATTAATGGATCTAAGCTGCAAACTCATAAATACAATTAGATTACTATGCTTTACCTCTTTAAAGGCTACAAAAATTTACCACTTTGATATTCGTGAATTTGAAATAATATAGATTCTACCTTCTTCTCAGAATTCAATTTATATGCAGTTGAAAAGTATTTGAATTAATAGTCGTACATCTTACTACGCTCAAAATTATCTTACTGCATGTACAGACCTCCAACAAAGCGAGCTTTAGATTATTTCAATTTCGTAGAAAATCTAGAGATAACTCTGAACAAATTAGTAATGTTTTAAATCCATTGTTGTATGTGGAGATTTCATATTGATTTTCTGAGCAATCCACGAAAGAGAGCAGTTTTCAATTTAATTCATCTTTTAATTTAGATATTACAGTGAACATACCTAGACGGAATACTCTTACATCACAAACAGCAATAGATCAAATTATAGTTAACAAAACCACAACTAGACAAGAAATATAACGAATAATCTAGGTTATGACCACAATGCAATACTTACAATTACTAATAACATTAATACTGATGAATACTACAATAAATAAAACACGCATGTGCAGAGCATTTACTACAGTTAACAAACTTATTTACGGACTACTTGCTGAAAGAATCATAGGAGGCAGTTTAAAACGCTATTGAACAAATGAAAAATATAATTTATTTTCCTCAAAGCTATCATTTCACTTTAACGCATGCTTTCATTAAAAGGGAAGATTAAACATTTCACGAGAAAATAGTACTTGGATTACACAAGGAATTAGAACATCATGTAACGTACGCTCACTTATTTCTAAACATCATAACGTATCACTCGGTTTCCATGTCCACTTTCGAGAATATAAAGAATTTAAGAAAATAATAGTTCAGGCAAAAATAACGAAAATAATGAGGATATTTAAACGCTAGAAACAAAACTAAAGCAATGTGGAATATCGTAAAAATACGACCACGTCATCACATTTCGTAGAGATGTTGTTTTAAAGGAAATGAAAGAGAAAAGTAATCCAGAAAAGGTTGCGAATATCTTCAACCAACACTTTCTAGAATTGCAGTTGATCTCACGAAGGGACTAAAACTACAAAATTCAACATCATATGCTTCTCAAAAATTTTCGCACGATGTTTCCAAAACTTTCCAACGAAATCCTCAGAACAGCAGTAACTAGAAAATAAATATTCATCTGGTTTAGATGAATTTGATCGTTTATTAAAAACGTGCGCCTGCCATTAACTAACATACACCCATACACCCACATTTTCAACGCTTCAGTGCACAGGAATATTTGCAGAAATTTTCAAACAGCAAACATTAGGCCACTTTCTAAAAAGGGAACAAAAAGAAATTCAAAATTACTGGCCAGTTTCTTTGTCAGTTTTCTCAAAAATATTAGAGAGGCCATTCTATACGCGAATGGAAATCTTTCTCAGGAAAAACGAAGCGTTTTCAGACTCTTCAGAAAATCAAAATCTACGGAAACTGCCATTTTATCTTTCTTTAAAGATTTTGCTTCATCAATGGACCAAAATGAAGAACCCATTGGATATTTTTAGATCTTTCGAAAGCTTTTGACGTATAACCATAACATCTTGCTCAAAGTTACCTTCTTATTCGTGGTATTGCCCTAGATTGATAACCTCGTAAGGTTAAAACATCGATCTCAAGATAGAAATATCGACTGGCACGAAAGAACATCACCAATTTGCCAATTGACCTGGGGTCCCGCAACTTACTTGTAACGGTAAACGAACGAACAGAGTTGTTTTTCTCAGTACAACTCTCATTGAAACTCACCTAAGCTCTACTACCACTACAACCAAAAGGAAAGTCAACAGAACGTGCGCATAGTGAGGCGTCCAGAAACAAATCAAGGGGCCATCTCAGCTTTTGCTCAATCGATCAGGAAACTGACAAAAACCCGATCAAGACGGGACATTTCGGGGCTAAACTAGATTGTACAGCGTCTTGCGGTCTAGAAGTCAAACAATGCTGCACATTTTTCCGAATTCGTTCCTCGTATTGACATAATTGGCATTTTTCATCAATTTCCGTTGTTTTTTTCAATTACGTTAGAATAGTTTCATTGAGTGTTCTGATCAATCAATGCACTGAATGTCCCAGTTGGCATGGTGACGTCCTCTAATAACCCATGGCGACGTCTTAATAACACAGGTCGCATGATACACCGTTGTGAAGCACAGAACTTGTATGTTGACAATCATTGTGGAAAACCTAAATGATATGAAATAAAAAGTTTTCTAATGACAAGAAATGTGAATCCATGATTTTAAGGCAAATTAATTTGAAGATAAAAATTGAATTGTAAGGAAAAGCAGAACATGGGGTGTTGTGTGGAGAAAAAAATTTACTGCAAATTTGAATCTGATATGAAAACCTTGACAGAAACACCAAATTACCATCCTTGGGCCAAAAACCTGTTGACTAGTGAAATGTTTAAAAATTGTCAGAAAAAACAAGTTTCCTTGAAAATTAATTTTCACTTAGTTTCGTAATGTCTTTTGGGATGAAAGGTTTTTGAAGATTTTATTTTGAAAAACTAACTTGATGCATTTCAAATATTAAAATATAAAAAAAGAACACCTAATTCTCATTATCAAGTCATATCAAATGTTATGTTAATCTTTGTCTAAGTATAAAACAAAGTTTAAAAATTTTATAGGGTTATATGAACACACATGAGTGGAAAAAAAATATTATTAGTACTATTTGCAAAAAAAAAAAATGAATTTTGAATGAAATACATATTTAAAAAAAAAAACTTAAAAACAAATCTAGAAAGACAACAACAATGGAAATGGATGAATAAGTCAATAGAATTTTGTTTGCGGGACTTGAGGGAAAGGGAAAAAATGGGAAGATATCCTTTTTTTAACATATTTTATGTAATTGAATGAATGATAGAGAAGATTGGTACTACTACTATTAAAAGTATTGATAAAACAGAATTTTAAAAATTGAAATTTTATTAAAAAGCAACTGCAAAACTCTTCCAAAATTTTAAAGAAAGATATGTCATTAAGGCTAAAACGACATAGTTCCAGCGCCACCACTGGCACAAAAAAAACAAAATTTACTAGCCCGATAACGTCTGAAAAAATTGTCCGATTTTCGATCTGTAAACGGCATTGACTCCTTTTTAAAATAAAAATACGAGGGTTTTTTTTTAAAAACTATTTCAAAAAAATTTTTCTATATTTCCCGGGAAAAATTAAAAAGGGGGATTATAGCGCGATGACGATGTGTTTCCCCCTGAACCCAACCCCTGAAATCATGAAAAGGGGGATGAATAGGACCAAAGTGAAAGGAAAAACCTTTCCTCCCCCCCCTTCCGCTCCCCCCTTGCGTCACCCGAGTCTGGGCCCTCCCTCGCCCGGGCCAAACGGCCCCCGGTGTTGGGTGCGAGGCCGAACTTTAAACAAGGGGCACCAGTTTATGTTTTCGCCCCTTTTCCCAGTCTCAATATATTTTTTCCCGTGTCAAACTAGATGCGTAACACAGTCAAAAGGTCTCGTTATCTGTAATAGCATAAAAACTATATATCTTGTTCACATATTTCGCCTTCCTTGAATAACAAACAATTTTTTGGGCGGTACCAAAATATCGATTCCCATTTGAAACTGACTTCAAAAAGAAAAAAGGAATTTAAATTTGGGAGTGTCCCAATATTCTATGCCAAACATATTATTTTTCCACATTTTTCTTCTAAGTTCTTTTGTTATTTTCTCTACCAGAAAAAGAGCCGAGATTACGTACGAGCTCTTTTATCTTGGGGCTGATTTTTTTATCTCAAAAAGTTTGTCTCCTTGATAGATTTCACCGATGAACTGTTTTCCCAATAAAAAACAAGCTAAATTTTAAAATTGTTTTTTTTTTACTTTCGACAAATTATGTAATCGGGTACCGGAAAAATCTTTTTTCGGGCCCCGGTAAAGTAAAAATGGGTAAACCCTTTTCAAAAATTTCTTCTTCTAACTCGTGGTCTAGCGAAAAATACAAACATGTGTCCTTGATACCTAAAAATCGATTGACGCCAAAATATGTCTGTCCGTTTATTCAACGCTAACCCCAAACCGCCCGCCAATTTTCCCCTAAATTGATTTCCAAATCTACCAAAAGAACCGACCCTATGGGAGTTTCAAGGGATTTTTTGATTTTGAATTTACATTAACCTAAAAAATCATTTTCAAATCTTCAAACTAAAAATTATTTGTTTAAAATTTTTGTCCCGTTACGTACAGAACGCAAAAGAAATTTGATTTATGGTGTTTGTTGACACGTTTTTTTTAAAAAATTCAAGGCAATTTTGGGGGCGTTTTGGGACCGAGTTTGCAGGGCTAAAAATCAGAGGATTCATTCTGACTGATCCCGTGGTCTTAAACGGATCGGCCCAAATTTAAGTTAGTTTTTTTGGGGCGGGAAACACTAGGAATAGATATTGATAGAACATCAATTTGAATACAAATGTAACAGTAAAATTTAAAAAATTTTTCATGAACGAGTTAGAAGGACAGGGGTTTTAGGCGGTTATCAGTAATTGACTGAATTTGAGCAGATATTTTATTGATCATGAATGGGTTTAAAAGGGCTCCGAAAAAGAAGAGAAAGATGGTATCTGGGCTTGGGACGGCGACGTGGGATGAAAAAGATGACCCAAAAGCGGGGAAGACAAATACAAAATAAAGCTTGGAACCGGTAAACCCAAAGGGTTTTTTTCCAAGGGAAAATTAAAAACCAAAATTGTTTAATAAATTTATGTTTTGTGAAATGAATACATGATTCTCATTGAGCCCAAATTTTAGCAACGAAGAGCAAGATAGAAAATATTTGTTTTTTAGGTTCCCCGACCACTCTGTATAGATGGAGATCGGATAATCATCTATTAGCATACAATAGGATTATTTCTATGAAACCCATTAAGGAGCCGGAAACTTTTTTTATAATTAGAGTTGCAGGGTTTCGTATAATAGTATTCTTCTTTTCTTTGGGGCTCATTTATACAAAATTTGGAACGGATTTCGTTGGGATCAAATATTCATCAATATATTCAGTTTATTTCAATACAAAAATTATATATTTATAATATAATGTAATGATCAGCGAGATAAAACGCCGTTCTTCGTTTTCCGTGAAACCCGCCCTCGTAAGCCCAAAAATCAAATAATCAGAAAAATGGTATTTCTAATCCTGTTGTGGGGGTTTAAAGCGAACATTGAGATAGGCCGAAAAAGGAAGATTTTTTGAAGTATGGACAGGGGAAGAAAATATTAAACATACAATGGGAGGCAAAAGATAAATGCGAAATTTTAAAAAGAAAAAACAGAACTTTCTAAAAGCTAAACCCAAAAAAGGGAAAATAAAAATTTTGGACATACTGTGAGTCAACAAAATTCTGAAAAGGATATTATGGAAATTATGAATGAAGGGGAAAAAAAAAAGGGTGGGGGGCACAATTTAATCAATACACAAATCAAAAACAAAAGGAAAAGACAGTTCGACCGAGGAGCAATGAACAAATTGCTCTAGCATCCTATTGCTGTGTATACCCAGATAGGTCTAAAAAGGGATGGCTTGCGATCATGTTCTAGTACTATTTTTTGCGCGTTCAGACCCCAATTGGGACCTGCAGATGAAAGGAGAACTCACACCGCGCTTGCCCGGGGACTGGTGCCGAAAATGACATCATCGCACTGAACGTGTGTTTGATACCCCAGTCTTTCCTGCGAAATTTCGATTTTTGGGAAGAACCGCTGAATTATCGCGTCCTCCCAGTTTGGAAAAAGGAAAAGGAAGGAATGATGCCGAATAAAATGAAATATCAGTGTTCAAAATTAAAACATCTTTAAAAAACCTGGTTTAAAAAATGACGTTCGTGCGGAAGATAATTTTTTTTGACAGTGGCCGTATTGTTTAATTTATAATTGTTTTAGACAAAACGACAAAAGAAAGAAAAGAAAAACAGCAAAACAGGGGAAAACTATCCCCCGGGTGATCTTTAGCCCAAACCCCTTTCAAATGGGTACGGGAAAGGTGGGGGGGGCCACACTAGAGGCTTGCAGGCCGCCTCTCTGGGGTAGGACAATAGAAATCCCAGAAAAAGGGGGTCATTTCATAAAGATATCTACGGGATGAGGATGTTAAATCCGTTCCTTTATAAAATGTATTGACATGGTATAATGCAATATTATTTATTTTTTAACTTTTTAAAATTGTGATTATCGGTTTTTTTCATTCTCAACAACTCATCAAACTCGATAATAAACATCAGGGTTTCATAAATGTTTCTTTTTTTTAAGAAATATTTCATGTGTCTATAAAAAAATCTATTTTTTGAAAATATCAACATCCATGTTGCATCCTTTTTGACATTTTAGATGAGGAGGGCCCGATTTAATACGTTTGCATTCTGTTTCCCCTAATATGGGTTTATCGTGACTGGTATGCTCTTTTTAGTAGTATATAAATCGTATTAATTGAATTGCTCCCCGATTAAATGTTTATAAGCGGTGATGTTTGAAAAATGGATCTTAATGTAGAAATGTAAAGTTGCCGAATTAATAACTGTATAAAAAACATTATTTACCCCCTCATAGACGGATATTCCTTTTCAGTGTGGTGTTCCCAAAGGGGTTGTTTTTTTCATGAAACAATGCATTAAAAAAAATACAAAATATAAACACACAATGATTTAACCACACCCTTTTTACATTATATTTACGAAGTTTGTATAAAAATGACGCCCCGGAATTTTTTATTCGAGTCTTCAAGTTTATACAAATATAAAGAATCTTTTTTATATCAATATAACACAAAAACTGGGACATGTCACGATTTTTAAATTTTTAATTTTAATTTTTGTTACAGTGTTGGTTGGGTATCTCACCTGCGCGCTATTTTACCACTTCTTAATTTTGTAAAGCACGAAAACATTTTTAAAAAAATTTTATTTGGGAAAAAATTCATCAGGTGAAGTCTATAAAGGAGAAAAACCCCGTTTTTGAGTTCAAAAATCGAGTCGAAAAAAGATTGGGGAATTTTGGGCCTATTCTTTCTGGTGGAATGATAAGGGAAGATCTTGAAGAAAATGGAAAAATGATGTTAGACAAAGAATTTTTGGGATATCTACAAATTGTTAATTTTTTTTAAATCAGTTTCAAATCAAATTGATATTTTGATAGTCCCTCAAATAATTTTTTGATGGTATTCGTAGGAAGACGGAAATAAAACAAGATATATAGTTTTATTGACTTTACATATGATATGAGACCGTTTTTTTTTACAGCATCATTATTTTTTGATAAGTGGAAAAAAATATTTGAGAGGGAAAAGGACGAAACCATAAACCATTTGCCGGGTTGTTTTTCTGAGAGAGGCCTCCTCCCGTGCCGCAGGCCCCGTTTGGGCCCTTCGGCGCGTCGAAACCCCGGGTCGGGGGAGCATGCGTTGAAGGGGGAAGGGGTCAGGATTTTTTTCCCAAATTTACTTTTTGCCGCTCCTATTCATCCCATTTATGATTTGGCGTTGTTCAGAAAGCACGTCGACATCGATTTTTAAGCCCATTTTTTAATTTCTTCCCGGGAAATATGAGAAAAATTAAAATTTTGGGGTTTTTTTTTTTAAAAACGGATGGTAGCGTGAATTTATTTTAAAAGGGGTCCATTCGTTTACAGATCGAAAGTGGGCAATTTTACAGACGTTATGATCTAGTAAATTCCGGGGAAGGATGGGTTTTTTGATTTTTTGGTGCATTTGTTAATATTATTTTGTATGAATAAATATATGCGGGTATAAGGGGAAAAAAGGGGCAAAATCATGCAACAAAATTAAACTACATTGACAAATGGATCCAGAAGAATGTTCAACCAACCTCCAACAAGATTTGTTTTGAGAAATTACGATGCTAACAAGTTTCCTAATTGATAAAACCAAACCCGATTAATAATTTGCAGATTTTGTGATGGAGAAATTCCGCTATGTACATGTGAAATCATGCCTGGAAAAATGAATGAAAAAATTTCAACAAACAAGTGTTTCCTGACTAAACAGGAAGTATTTGGGAAATGGTATATTCTAGGTAAAGAAACTATATCTTGGTTTGGGGTATTTTTGTATTCGGGGTTTTTTTAACTAATAATTTCATTCATTTTTGTTTAAAGTAGACAAAACAATTTTTCTGATTTGTATTCTTTCCTTTTTTGGGGACAATTGTGAAAAAAAATTTAAGAAAAGTAATATATTCCCAAAATTTTAGGAATATTTTTGAAAATTCAGATATTTGAAGATAAAACTCCAATTGCAAGAAAAAGGAATACATAAAAAAGCAAAAAATAAATCTGACTACCAAGACTATATTTTGAGAATTACCAACTACATAATAAAACATCTTTCTAAAAACACAATTATTGTAGTAATGTTGAAAAAGATTCAATAACATTTAATTCTAAACGTTGTCAAATTTATGGTTCAAATAATTTTCTTTTTTTCGTGAACTAACAAACTTTTGAAATGTTAACCGTTTTATGAGTGCAGAGGTGGGGAAAAATTAATAAAACAATTCAGTATTTTTTCTAAGTGAATATTTTAAAAAAAATTTTTTTAAACGAACCTTGTGCTCTTTTGATAAATTTAAATTTGGGCAATATTTGTAACACAAACATTTTGTCAATGTAACACTTATGTGATATATTATATACAAAGAGCGACAGTCGAACAAGAGCGCAATTACTCAATGATTCTCAAAACAAAGTTAAAAACAACAGAGTGTATCTAGGTAGGAAAAGGCCGTCCGAGAGGGGACAGCGGTTCTTCGGGTTTCCAAAAATGTTGTGTCTAGTGTTCCGTTGAAATAAAAACTAAATGGAAATTAAAAATTTCGAAAGCAATTTCGGGGAAAGCGGACTCAGAAAAAAAACAGCGCATTCATTACGCTAGGGCCACCTCAGAAAATACGGGTCATTCCATACACGGGTAGAAACGTCGCGAAAAGAAATACATTTTTTAAATCTTGTTTGCTGCACCTTCGCAAGTTCAATTTCGTTTTCAAAAGTTACCTCAGATTGGTCCGGTTTTGGCAGACTGTCCAGAAACAAGGAAAAATTGGAAGAACACGGATAAAGGGAAAGTAGTTTATGAAATTTTAATTAATACGTACTGACACGTAGAGATGAGGGAGAATGGTTTCATTCTCCCCAGAACCCGAGGTACAGTAGCATTTGGGTCCTTGTTGTACAAGTATTGAAGCGTCGAATCATTTTTGCGTCGTGGAAAATCTTTTTACCGTGGTGTCTAGCGTTTTTGATTTCCCCTCGATGTATAATATTGTGACGCAACGCTTTTTCAAACGGACGGCGGCCGGGGGGGTGGGGGTCCCGGGTTTGGGCATCGAGATAAAAAAAATAATAATAATAATAATAATAATAAAAAAAAATAATAATAATAAAAAATATTGATAATTTAAATTTCCTTTAAAAGAAATCGAGGACTAAAGGAGGGTTCTTCCTGCGTTGCTCCACACCTTTCCACGAAAAAGAAAAGAAAGTAATGTTACGAAAAACAAACAATGACATTTAATGAAAACTGTAGTACACAGACATCTGCAAGTTTTTAAACAAACACAAAAGTAACAGCACAGAAATAATGTCACAACAGTGTACAATTGTCTGGCTGCCTGTACCCAAATACAAGAACAAAAAAACAAGCAAATCAACAAAGAAGTACTGTTTCTAGAACTATTCTGAAAATTATAACCATCTAACATCCTTTTAAAAAAATGGAAAATCAAATTATTAACTTTGAACAAATGATCAAGTCCCTTGGAATTAAATTATCATTCCAATTAATTTATACAACACTTATGTTCCTTCACTCCAAAACAATTCAGATTTATACATTCCTCATCACGATTCCTCATTTCAATAATAAATTCACATCCAATCACGGTCAACACACAGCAATAGAACTTTGATTTCCAATGTAAACTCTAGAATAAACATTCCATGCTATGATCAAACACATTAATAGAAATTTAATTTATAATATAAACTTTTAGAATAAACATCCTACACCATTTCTCCAGAAATTGTATATAAAAAATATTCATGACTGACAAAGTTTTCTTTATACCTTTGATAAATACTCAAGAAAGTAGGTGTATCATTACCCAAAGTTTTAATGATAATTCTAGTTCATTACCATACAAGTAATCATTGCAATATTTTCCTTCCAGTTTATCCTGCATGATCACATAGCAATCCTGTTACATGCTAATTTTACATGCGATGGAATTACACCATACAAATTGTAATCAGAAGAAATTCATGAATAAACATTTTCTGAACGTTATGGCAGTAGAAATAGCAGTGTAACTGTCCTCCTTCCTCTCAGCTATTTTTCACAATCTGTGATATTGACAATCTTCAATAAATATTGCACTACCATAGAGAAACTTCAGAATCTCACCCCAACTTGACAGAAATTAACAACTCTTGACACATTCCTTATAGTACGGAAATTGCAATATAAGTTACAAATAGAAAGCACATAATTGTCAATAGTACTAGTTAATGAAAGTGAAAGTTCACCTTTCTTCGAGCTCTTTCGGTTCACAATCCACATATGCATATTGGTGATTGAAAATTGATACATTAATATGCATAAATTCATTTATCAGTCTCTTTAAGTCCTCAACTTAAAATAATGCAACAGAACATCTTGTATTTAAAAGAATATTACACATCCGGCAAAAGAACAGTCAGAATAAGTCACTTGCCACTTCAAATGCTCACCTACACCTCCTACAATACTTCTCTCCCTAACCTACGCCTACCAATTCAACTATACAACCGTTAATTAAATGCTTTATTAGCACTCACATTAATCAGTTAGGACTCCAGTTCACGTAGATTCCCATTCTCCTATCCAGTTACCTTTGCATGTCTCCGTCCCTTCATCTTCCAACGCACCTCGAACACTATATCACCTCTCTTCGTGCATTAAAAGTTCCACAACAAAATTCAAGTACATTAATTTTTCATGTTACCTCCTCTCATGTTTGCGGTGGCGAGCTACATCCCATCTACCACCAACACAGCTCTGCTCCACACTCCCGACTCTCACCACTCCATTCTTCCGGTCGCTTGCTCACATCATAAAAACCGGAGCTTTTGGGCGCACGCAAAGCATCGACACTGTCCTCACACCAGCGAACTCTGCTTGGAACCCTCGAGACTTAAGGCCCGGCATGGAGCGCGCATTTCAAACATCTCCGCTGCTCGCCTCCTCGCAGCCAGGCATCGCTGTAGCCCATACTTGACGGGGCGTTATAATATATATATATATATATATATATATATATATATATATATATGAGTAGCTGTTGTATTAGTGCGTGCATTTCCTTTATTTTATAAACAAGAATTCTCTTTGTACCAAATTCACGAATAATTAGTCCAACGTAATAATTTTATTCGCACGTCAGTTAAAGTCACAAGAAAACGGCACAAATTTTACTCTGCATTCACTACTCGCATCAAAACCGTTCGCAAACTAGTTCAGTACGTAACAGTAATGAAATGACATAATCAAACCTGAACACAATATGAAATCCACATATTTGTTTCTTTCATTCTACTCTCTGATTGGTAGTAGAATTCGACGTAAAAGCTTGGTAAAGTTTACGTCTTTACGTCAAGACATTGTGAATGGTCTCTCTTAAAAACTCATTTCTAGATTTTGCGGCTACGTTACGTTTATGTTTAATTTGCATTGTGAATGAGGCCTCAGCGGGGAATAAAGGAGAGAAACCGCAGCCGAGAAGAGTGTATTGTAAGGAGAATGATAGTAGAGCTGCGAGTGGAAGTTGAAATATAGTGTTGACGAACTGTGCGATGAAAGTGTTATTTACATAAAGAAGTAGTACTTATTTCTTTAGAATTCTAAAAATCGGATGTTGTATCTCATTGCTTTCTATTTCAAGATCCAAAATTACGTTGAGTTTTCTGTCAACAACGTTGACGCTGTCATGCCGCATGCCGCCGACACCTTGACGTACTGTGACCGTCCGTTTTCTTAGATTTCGAAAACGTGTCACATCCGACCTAAGAAAGCGAGGGAAAAGTGTATTTTGAACGCGCGCCAACGCGGATGAATATTAGAAAGGCTAACTAGAAATTAGAACAAGAGAGACCGCCACCATAGACCGAGGGCGAGACCGGAGGTCGATGAAAGAAAGTTCTTTCTGAAGGTAGCAGCTGAACTGGGCGGACGTATGGAAAACGGTACGCCAGGAATTGACATTGCAGCGGACTTCAGATTTGCAACTTTGAGGAAAAACTCTTCTAGAAGACCAGAAGAGGTAATTATTCTATTATAAATTGATTTAAACATAATCTTAGAAGAAAGATAATAAGAAACGTTATGAATTTATAATGGAAGAATTAGGGAGTGGAGTTTTGAATAGATGGCAGTAATTAATAGCTTGCATTCATTTCTCTTTCCAGTTTTTTTCCACATGCTTTTCTTATATTTATATACTCTCTTGAACTTGGTGCTCGTATAAAAAGGGGTGATCTCTGGATTCATTTTAACTCTGAATATTCAGTTGGTTATTAATCGTAATTTAAAAAAAAAGAAAAATTCAAAAGAGAGGACGCAACAATATAAAACTTGAACGAGAAGAACACGTTTTCTGGTGGGCAACGGCGTTCTAACCGAGGCCACGACGCTTCAAGGCCGAAGCAGCTCGGTGAAGGGGTAAGGAAGCACTGCTGACACTCGACGCGGCCGAGAAGAGAACACAGTAAGGTCGTTCCAAATAAACTGTTTTTGTAGGGATAGGAGTGATTCAGTTTAATCAGAAAGCTTATTCTGTATCCGTCACGTAGAAAGAAAGGGAGGGTAACAGATTTACCATGCTTAAAAGATAAGAAAAGTAAAAGTACATTTGTTTCCTGACTTCTAATACGTGAGAACAGAATCAATCTTTTCTTTCAAAAAAGGATTTGAAGATCTAATATTGTAATTTAGTGATTAAGAGCTTGTGTAAGAGACTAATTATAAAAGTAATCATTCTCTGGATTTTAGAGAGAGAAAGAGTTTCATTTTTTTGTTAAAGTAATGTTAAGTCAAAAGTACTAGTTTTGAATTTCAATGTGTTTTTTCTTTAATTTTTTTATAAAGTAATATTTTATCGATTCTTTCGAATTTCTGAAAGTGTCTGTTTGTTAAACAATTGGGTTGTAAAGAAGAGTAGAAAATTGTGTATCGAGTTATTAGTGTGTGTTTTTTCTTACAGACAGTCAAGAGTATTCTGTATTTGATTTTTTTTCTGTGTGCCATTTTATGTATCTGTCATAGCAGCAAATATTTTTAGAATATATTCTGAATTTAGTGAAAAGTGATTCTCACCTGAGTTGTATGTAATTTTGGCATCCAATCCATAAACGATCTTCACGACCCCTATTTTTTTATTTATTGTGTCCACACAGGGACGTCTATACTGAGCTAGTCGACCATCTGGTGAATTGTGTTCTGCCACCCCCCAAAGACGTCTCAGGTCGGGTGCTGGCCTTACGGCTTGTACCGGACGGTACTCGTGGCTCGCAGACTGCACGCCGTGACAAACAGATCCTGCTTCTCTCCGCCCTCCCCACCCGCACGTGGAGTATCAGTGGACGATTAGTATTTTAGTCTGTCATTGTCACCGAATCTGCCCTTGCAGCGATATCTAGATGATTTTATGTTCATTTAAAAGCGTTAAGGAATATTGTTGAAAAAATCGATGAGATGAAATACGTATCTGAAAATCGTCTCAAACATACTGCCTTTACAATGGCTCCTAAACTTGGGGAAGTTACGATACAAGTTCTGATCGTCATATAATGGTAAGCATTAGATACTGTACATTCCAAATATTTTCCAAACATTTATTGAGAAGTGACAAGGCATTCGAAGCAATTAAAGGAACCACAAACAAATGCCATCACTCCTGACTATTTCCTGATTAAACTTTCTATGCTTAGGAGTTAGAGAGGGCGAATCATTACCCAACCGGGAACTTCAATATTTCAACATTCAAAACTGCAGCTTCGATTGACAATTCCTCTCCTAACTCACCAAGTGTAGAGAAAATTAAATCGAGGAATAAACGATACCATCTGAATCAATGAGGCGTCAGAGGAGCAATCAAATGATCGAAGTGGTCACTAACACAAAAGTTCTGGAACTTTTCAATGTAAAAAGGTTCGAGTATCCGAAGATTCGACAGATCGTTTCGAATCTCACAGAAACGTTTGAATAAGACCAGCTTTCAAATCCATATTGAAACAAGATACTATTTTAACATTACTGACTCAAGATGAACTTCAGCGATATTAAATACCACAGCAACCAATGTTCCGTAAATCGTTGACCTACCGTTAATTTATATCTATTCACAAACTATCTATATATTAAACTAGTCATACAATTACCAGTAACTTGAACATTCACACATTAAACAATATGCGTATATGTAAATTATTTACTACTAAAGATATAATAAAACTGTTAATGGATAACTTGGCACGTATCGTGAAACCTATTTATAACGTTGCAACAAATGACAAATATTATTTATTCACATTTATTCTGACTGAAATGCGCTTTCAGTCTTAAAAGAGAAAAATTATATATTTTTAGAAAAAGCAATACTTGAATAACACAAGGAATAAGGACAACTAATAAAACAAGCATACTTTTACTTTATTTCTCATCCACGGAGAGTATCATGTCTACTTAAGAAAATACAAAACCAAAGTGGAATGTAGAGATCTCTTCGCAGACATCGCTAGTTGTTTTAAAGGAATTCACAGAGAGTGCAATCCGGCAAAAGTCGGAAGAAAATGTAACCAACGCTTTAGAGAATTGCGGTCGATCTGCGAACGATCAAAAGCCATTCAATTCACCATCAGACGTTTCAAAAAATTGCGACACGATCTTCGTTTTTAGAACTTCTTCCGATGAAACTCTCATATCAACCAGTAAATTAAAAGATAAATATTCGGTTGGTTCAAATGAATTTCCGGATTCTTTACTAAAACTCGTGCCATACATCCGTCAACTCGCATATTCCAATTTTTTTCACTGGAATATTTCCAGATAATTTCAAACATCAAAAATTAAGACACGAAAAAGGCAACAGACATTCACACTAGGAGCTGCGCAGAAAAAAAAATTCGTTACTTTAAAGATTGTAAGACAGATCGAGGTAAAAATAATTCAAGAAGAGCCCCCTTACAGAAAGATTCGCGCCAAGTCGCATGCGACCATGAATGAGCTTGCGACGGGGAGCCACGCCTCGCCATGAGACGCTGGACGGGGAGTAGTGGGGGGGTGAAAAACTGGTTGAACGGCGCGCGGGAAAAAGAGATGGGCTAGAAGAAGATGGGGACGGACCGCTGTGGACTCTATCTCCACATACAAAGGGTTCCCCACGTGCGGCAGAGGGCCCCAAATTGTCTTCACAGAGAGTCCAATGGAATAGGTGAGAAGCATGAAACTCGCAAGACGAATGAGTGCGAAGGTCTCAATAGAGAATGGCTGTCGCATAAACAAATATTCATTCCCTTTTCCCACTTCCAAGCTTTTTCGATTATTGAATGAAAATGTAATAGACATTTGAGGTAGAAGCCCCAAAGGAAGATGCGGCAAACTGCCGGGTTGGGAAATGACCAGCACACAGCACTAGGATGGGCGACATAATCTCTCTAATACAACAATATTATTTTATGCGGTTAAATGAAAAATTGAAATCAATTATGTTAAGACTAATCTAAATCGCTTGGTTGTTCAATTATTTAGCACATTTACTTTAATTCAATATTAATTTTCAAACAAACAAAACAAAAATACCCTGCTAAACACAAATTTTAGAAAGGAATTCATCTGTTTATCTGTCTTTGACTACAAAACAGAATAGAGACAACGTAAGCAACTGATTTTATGACAGCAAATTTGATCATTGTGACATACCAATATGTGGACCTTGTATTGCGCCACATTTATTGTAAGCAGGTGAATTGAAAAGGATAGACATTTGTAAATATGGCGGCATAGCAACGGTAGACGAGTTGTCGTCAAGGTCAACAAACTTCATTGCTTTGAACCACGAGGCTAGTTGTAAAAGTAAACTGTTTGGGATTGCCGAGAAAACAATGATAGTGTGGGTCACGGCTAGTTGAATTGTAATTGAGGAATTGGGGGGCATGGAATGACAATGTATTTCGACGGAAGGGTAAAATTTTTTTCTGACAAGAAACAATAGAAAGTACGGCTCGAGTTTTGAAGGGCTGAAAGGGGGGATGCATGGATGCATTCCGCCTTATGCCGTGGTGCTGTGCGGATCGTGTGTAGACAATTGATGCTGGGAGTTTGAAAATCTGAACATCTACTTTGGAGCGTATGGTTGTTGGACTTAGAATATTGATGTAATATGGGAAATCGGAACTTGAAATATTTCGAGTGCAGCAGCTAGAATTGTGAACTTAGGTGAATTTGTCGGCAACAGGACTGGGAGTATTTGAGCAGAAAATAGTTTGCTGAACTTTAATATTTTAAGTATACGCGTAGAAAGAACTGGGAACTTTTAAAAGGAACATTAATTAAGTCTTATCAATTTATGAGGCGGTGAGGATCAGTGACTTGAGTACACTTGTGCCAGAACGGAAGAAAAGTAGATGGTATTTGTCAGCGACACCGGGAAAGATTGAAAATGGTTCTACGCGGCAACATCGGTCAAGAGCGCGAAGACGGGTACTGCAATATAAGGTTTGAGACTGGCAAAACCCGAAAGTTTCGTATTGTTACCAATGAACATTGAATAAACTTACAAGTTTCTGTGAATAAAAAGATTATTTTCATTTAGCCAATTCCAGCAAATGAGTAGCTGGGAAATGTATATTTGCTTTTCAGATTCCTCGCCACTTGTACAGATGAAGATCGAATAATCGGCTATTAGCAGGCAATGGATTATTTCTTATAAGACCCATCGACCCAGTTAGCCGGATATTAATTTATTGGAAATAGCAATTGAAGATTAATTTTAATAAATGAATTAACCGAAACTTCTCCGGGCAACCATATTCTTATATAAACTTGGAACGGTTACGTTGAATTTATATTTAATAATATTAGAAGGGCAGAGGAAATATTAAATTTAAAAATTAAATTAGAGAGTTTGTTTCAATATAAAAGTCGTTTTTATATTTATTATTTATTTATTTTACGTCAAAAAACATTTAAAAACTGCGTATGACGTGCTAGGGGGAAAAAAGTGAATTGTGTGCACATTTTCAAAATTCTGTGATCCCTACACTAAGTCTGATACTACTTAAATTTTGAATTTTGAAAGGAGAAAAACCCCATGTAGTAAAATCTTATTTTAAAAAATAAATAAGCAATAAATTTTGAATTTTAAAGGGAAAAAACAAAAACTCCATGTAATAAAATCTATTTTCAAGGATAAAAAACAATAAATTTTGAATTTTGAAAGGAGAAAAAACAAAAACTCCATGTAATAAACTCAATTTTAAAGGGATAGATAAGCAATAAATTTGGGCTCTATTACTTCCTGCCGCGACAACATCGAAACGAAAATTTTGAATAATTGTACTTCCCACTGAATTATAGAAGACGTGCACAAAAAAATGAAGTTACATTTATGTCCAGAAGAAACAAGGCCATCTCAGCATTTGCTCAATGGATCAGGGAAACTGGACGAAAAAACCCGATCGAGATGGGGGTCATGACCGAAGCTGTAGTACAATAGTTTTACAGGTTGTTTATACTCATTTATACAGTCCAAATAATGTAAATAATGCATTATGTATCATTGTTAAAATTAATGTTACTTTTCTTGTGATGCCCCAGTATAGTCTCTAATTGTATAGAAACAGTTATGCACAGAAACGATTTCACTTGTGATTTAAACTTTTCTATTGAATTTATCGTTTAATGTCATCTGGCAAAGTGTTGTAAAATAATGTACATGTATTGTATTTAATTTTTGTAATGAGCTGTTGATACTGTCACCTGATGAATATGATTTCTACGTCAGGTTATAGAAATAGACTTGGCATTTTCTGAAAATATATTCCGCCTCTTAACAAGTCGTTTTTACAAAAACCACTGATTCGTAAATAAGAAGACACGGTAATGGTAGAATTCCTAGATTAATGAAGAGAGGGTTACATGAATCACGTGGGTGGGGTTTGGTTATTATTCGTACAATTCGTTTTTGTAATCTAAATGTCTGGGAGCTATAAGATGTATTTCCCCCGAATATTATGCCATATCTCAGGCGGGAAAGAAAATTCGCGAAATATAAAAAACGAGCAGTATGAAGGCTGACTGAATTTACAAGAATTCTGAATGCGTAGCATAATGAACTTAATTTTGTAATCAATTCATTTAAATGGACGTTCCATTTAAGGTTTGACTCAATTGAGAGACCTAAAAATTTTGTTGCCTTAACATCAGTCAATGGTACACCGTTCCCTTTTCAATGGGGCACAGAATTTTGATTTGAAATGGAAAACTGCATTAAACCGTTTTTTTTCGTTTACTATTAATTTGTTATTTCGGAACCAATTTGAAACATCTGATATTGTACTATTTACTGTTTCTTTATTGCAAAGGATGTTCGTATCATCCGCAAAGAGAACCGTTCTTCCGTTTCGAATCGTCGAGGGCATATCGTTTACGTAAAGTAGGAACAGAATAGAGCCTAAAATCGATCCTTTTAGGAACCCACATGCAACGGGCAAAGAGTCGGAAAGGTGCGTACGTAATGTTCCATCATTCCAGTAAGGTATTTCAACCTCTGAGATCGTTTTTAAGGTACGAATATAACCAATCTAGAGCAATACCACGCATTCCATATGAAGGTAATTTTGAAAGTAAAATGTCATGATCAATGACGTCAAAAGCTTTTGAGAGATCTAAAAATAATCCAATAGGTGCCTCGTTTTGATCCAATGATGAGGCGACATCTTTAAGAAAAGAAAATATAGCTGTTTCGTTGATTTTGATTTTCTAAATCCATGTTGGCAATCTCTGAAAGCGCGTCGTGTTTAGTGAGAAAGGTTTCCATTCGTATGTAAAAAGGTGTCGCTAATATTTTTAAAAAGACTGATAGAAGAGAAATGGGCAGATAATTTCGAATTTCATTTTTTGCCTTTTTGAAAAGCGGCTTAATTTAGCTGTTTTGAAAATATCTGAAACGTTCCAGTGCATAAAGATGCATTAAATATGTGGGGTTAAACGGGGGTATAATGGCATACGCACAAGTCTTTAACAAAGAATCCGGAATTCATCTAAACCGGACGAATATTTATTTTTAGTTTACCGATTATTTTGAGAATTTCATAGGAAGAAGTTTCGGGAAAAGAACATTGTGTCTACAATTTTGGGTGAACTGCCTGTTTTGAATTTTGTGCCTGAAGACCCTTTTGTGAGATCGGCAGCAATTTCGTTGATTGGTTAAAGAGACTAGCCACTGTTGCCGGATCGTTCACATTTATATCGTTATATTTTAAAACAACATTCTCTACGGGTTTTCTAGTTGATTTGGTAGTATTTTTTATTATATTCCACATTGCTTTTGTTTTATTATTTGAATTCAAAATATCCTGATTGTTTTTCATGATTTTAGCCTGCCTTATGACTTTTCGTAACAATGTTTTGTATTTTTTAAAGTAGATAGGAAATCTTGAGATACGTCATGACGTTTAGAAATGAAAGAAGGAATTCGCTTTTTTTTACAAGATGTCCTAATCCCTTTTGTGTTACCCAAGAATTGCTTTTCCGTGAAATATTTAGTTTGTTTTTGAAGAGGAAACAAGTTTTAAAAATGAAATGAAAGAGTTGAAAAAAGAATTATATTTGTCGTTTGTATCAGCAGTATTATAAACCGTTTCGGGACCCCTGCATCAAGTAATCAATGAATAGTTAATTTTACTTTTAGTAAACAATCTAGTCATACGTGTATTATTTATGTGTCAGTGATCGCATTTTATAATGGTAAGAATTTGTGCATCGTGGTCACTGTATCCTAAATCTTTGTTTCAACTTCATATCGAGTAGTAGTTTTGTTAATTATAATTTGATCAATTGCTTTATGAATGTTGTGTGATCCGTTAGGTACATTAATTGTAATGTCTAAGTTGAAGGAATTAATTAAATTGAGAAACTTTTCTTTCTCGCAAGATTCGACCAGAAAATCAATGTTTAAATCTCCGCATATAACAATGGATTCAAAAGAGCGATTGCTGACTTTGTTAAGTGTTATCTCCAGGTTTTCTAGGAACGAAATATAAATCTGCAGTTATCTTTGTTGGAGGTCTGTAAATGCAAAGTATTATCACTTTTAGTGAAGTAAGATGTACAAATAGATATTTCGAAAATATTTTCAATGGAGTACACATTTAATTCCGCCAAGGGATAGAATCAATATTATTTCTAACGTAAATACATGAACCCCCATACGTAGGACCTTATGGGATTTCTCTCTCTGCAATAAAAGCCTGCGAGGTAAAAGTTGAATTTGGAAAATGCTAAGTTCATTAGAGATAACCAATGTTCTGTAAAGCAAAGAACGTCCGTTTGATTTAGATCGCTCTGTAGAGCTGCCTCGATAAACTCAGTTTTATTTGAAAGGGATTGTACATTAGGGTGGAGAATGTTTATTTTTTGCAAGTACCTACACAAATGTTTTTCTGCTGCATCTGACTGTTGTTGCTATTATTTACTCCATATTTACCTCGAGTGCGTGGTCGAAGGTTGTAGTGTGCCCGGCAGTGACAGGTTGTGAGAAGATGGGGCATCGGATGTTGACGAATTGGTAGTGGGAATGGGAGAAACGGGAGTAGGTTCAGAGGAAGAGGCAACAGGGTTCGAAATAAGGGTGGGGGAGAACGTAAGGAAGGTGAAAGGATAGATTTTTGGCAGGAGACTGGTAGGACTGAGCTGATGATGTATTGTGCAAGCTGATATATCATCTGATATTTTAATTATAACATAATCGTTATAATATACGAAAGAGATTCATTACGGGTCCCATAGAATTATTCCAAACTGAGTAGGCCATTAGATTATAGTTAAAAGATGTTACTGTTTCTAAACAATTCCTGGAAATTTTCATTTAAACTTGACTATAAGGTTAGTCTCGTGAGTACATGATATTTCTTCCAAACTGATCCAAAGTGTTTAATAACTCAATTTTTATATTAATTTGTTTCCAAATCATTGATAGAAACTAAAAGTTAATGATTTTAACGTGTCAAGCATTATTTAAAACATGTGAAAATTTAACCACTAATATCAAATTAATCGATTAATTCAGAATGATTAATCGATTAATTCAGAATGATTAATCAATGCATAATAATTGATCAATAGAATTAATCGATTCACTATTATTCGATTCTTTAATAATCGCCCATTGCCACCATGCACCGGGTCGCTGATCCGGCTGCGCGCCATTTAGAATGCTGAGGTGTGCGAGGAGGGCGCGGCAATTGTTGTTCGGGCGTCTTGATGCATGGCTTTATAATTCCGCACACGCACAAAGGGCCAAAGTTTATCGTAATACGGAGGAGCTTATTTGGAGCAAATGTAAATTCATTGATGCGCGCCGCAGCCGTCTGACCCACTCACCTCCGCACGTACGAATCCTGGCCAACGAGGTTTGCGACTCATCGCAGCTGACTGACGTGAACCGTTAGCTGATTCAGTAAATCAAGGGTATTGAAATGAGTAGCAAGGTAGTGCTTCTTTAATGGAGAAATAAGTGTCTTATAAACCTATTATAGCATCGCCTAGAAGCTACAAACATTCGTATTTCAGATTAATTCACATAGAACGCCATTACCACTTATTTCAGATTAGTAGTCACAAAGATATAATCGCGTTTTCCAATGAATTGTGACGATACAAAGGGGCAAGACGGGTTCTCGCGCACACAAGTGATACCTGCAACGTACAACATTTAGTTTACCAAATAATCAGGTCGTCGAACCACCCCCATTACATGGGATCCGTGGGGTGCACCCAGCTTTTCAAACTCGGGAGCCACATTGGGGTCCTAACGCTCTTCTTGATTGTCTCTTAAGAACTTCTTCCCCCTTCTCTACAGACGTTGGGAGCACCTGTGGTTTTTCATACATGTATATATCCCAGAACATAAACATACAACACAAAAAATACCCTTACAAAAAATGATATATTCAAAAAACAAAACATAAAGAATGAACACATTACTGTAGAGAAAAATAGTATGAATTATAAATTGACCTTTCTGTAAAGATTGTCTAATACATTAGCTGAGCTGATAAATACAAATAAATTTTAGAATAATTAAGACCTTTGTATCCAACAAAAGTTAGTTTGAATGGATCGAATGAATAGAATGGTAGTTAGAATTAGCTAAAGCTAGTTAGTGTTTGCCACAAATTATCTACAGTTGAAATGGATAAATTGTAGCGAATTAAAGCACGATTGTCACGTTTGATGCACTAACGGCAGGTGAGCAACATTCAACATGCAAGCCACATCCCAATTCAATTACCTCATATGGAATTAATCTAACTTTAAAACCACTTTTCTCTTGGCATTAATTTTTTTAACTGGCATTAATTTTTTAACTAAAATATGCGACTAAAAGTATCTTGTGCGAGGCTGTCAATGGGCTGGACTTGTGTTTGTCCGTTGAATTTAAAAATAATTTTTAAAACTAATTAAATACATTACTTTAAAGGTATTTCAATGTTTCGAAAAACAGCATACAGGCAATAAAATAAAATGAATTATCTTTCAGTACTTTAGTTACAATGTTGCATTCAGCGAACCTGCTATACTTCTGTGTATTTATAAATATCGTAAATGTATTTTTTAGTGATAAGGGTATAGATTTGAGATGATGTTAGGTACTCGTTTGTTTTGGTGTTAAATAAATTTATTGCTTTCATTCAAAATAAATTCTGTTTACACTCATTCAATTGAATTGTGAGTTTCAATCGATTCAGAAATAAGATTTATTTTACAAGCGGGTAAAAGGCCATTATCTGTGGACAAATGGCATATTACCCACGTGTAATGTATAACCTTCTGCCTTTTAATATTTTTACATACTTTTAGCAATTAGCGTGGTACGCCACATTTGAGCAGAGCGGTCATTCAAAGCAGGAAGCGGACGAAGCCAAATGGAGACGACTGAAGTAATTCCCAAAAGTTTTAGTTGAAAACGCTAAGGCTGTGGAGGAAGAAAAAGAAAGAAAAGAGAGAGGAGCAAAGAAAGGAGGTGGAAAAGGAGGAGGGAAATGAGACGAAAGGAGCAGGAGAAGGAGAAGAAAAGGGAGAAGAAAAAAGAGCAATGATGTGAAGCAGGAAGAGGACGAGAAGAAAGTAGTTGAATATTTCTTTGTTTATAAATAAAGCAATACTTTACATCCAGCGTTTTGTTTTCCAAAAATTGTTGCAAGGCAAACCTTTACTCCACGTACAGGGAGTTACTGAATTAGGACAGGAGTTACTGGACCTTACTGGAATAATGGAACATCATGTACACACCTTTCTGAAGCTTCGCCAATTGCACGAAATCCCTCAGGATCGATTTTAGGCCCTACTCTCTTTCTTCTTCTTTCTTCTCTAGGGTGTTTATCCAGCCGACACCTGAGATTCTCTTTGCGTCCCTGATGGGACGCATATTCGACTCATACACTAGACACCAACACACTTGCGGGCTCCTCTGATCTGGGGTCAGCAGAACGCGAGGCCCTCCGCGACAACACATACATACAAAGACATGGGACAAACAACCATGCCCAGGCGGACTCGAACCGCAAAACTTCGACCGAAGCGCTGAGTCGGTACTGCTTTAGCCACCTCGGCCATCCAGGTCGGCCCTACTTCTTTCTACAATACGTAAATGATATGCTTCGACGATTCGAAACGGAAAACAATTTTCTTTGCGGATGATACGAACATCCTTTGCAATAAAGAAATCGTAAATAGTACAATATCTGATATTTCAAAAGTTTCGAAATAACAAATTAATAGTAAATAAAAAGAAAACGGTTTAATGCAGTTTTCCAATTCTAATGAATAATCTGAACTCCATTGAAAATGAACGGTGTACTATTGACTGATGTTAAGGCAACAACATTTTATGTCTCTCAATTCAGTCACACCTCCAATGGAACGTTCATTTAAATGAATTGAACACAAAACTAAGCTCACTATGCTACTACCTATTTCTATCAATAATGCTTGGTACCGGAAGATTGGAAGTTAGCACTCGTAGTACTCTGTTTTAAAAGTGGCGATAAAACGGCACTAAGTAACTATAGGCCGATAAGTCTCACGTCAGTCGTATGCAAACTCATGGAACAACTAATTACTAACACATCCGGAAAGAATGGAGGGCGGAATGGCTTTATCAAGGTCAGACGGCTTCCGAAACGTCTCTCCTGAGAGTCAGCTTGTCTCACTTCTACAAGATCTAACTGACGAAATTGATAAAGGTGGAAGGTAGACGCAATAGTAATAGATTTTGCACAGCTTTTGATGTTGTTCCTCACGATCGTTTTGTAAATAAATTAATAGATTCGGGCATAGACACTAGGTGGTGGCTTGATAAACGAACTATTACGTGATAGGAAACAACAGGTTCGAATCGGAAGACATCTATCAACTCCGCAAGTGTTACGTCAGGATTCCACAAGGAAGTGTCATTGACCTCTCATGTTTCTCGCCTTCGTGAATGACTTGCCAAAAATTTAGCTTCAAACGTAGACTTTGCTGATGACTGTATCATCTATCGGGTTATCGAATCAGAGGAGGACGTGAATATTTTGCAGGAGACACAGACAAATTACACACCTGGGCAAAAACAAATGGCATGGAAATAAACAGTTCAAAAGTAAAGCCATCACGTTTGGTAGGGGTCGAAGTTATGGTGAAACTGTGTACAAATTGAACAACAAAGTCATACCTACAGTCAATCTGCAATATTTAGGAATTCAATTAGATAGTAAATTGAGCTGGGAAAATCAGGTAAATTTCGTTGTGGAAAAGCCTGAGATCTCTACATTTCGTTATGCGGATCCTAAAGAAGAGTACAGTGAGAGGTAAAGAATTAGCATATATGTCATAGTCCGACCTGTATTAGAATATGGCGCGGTATGTTGGGACCGTACAGAATATCGCAGCAAGGAAATCTAGAAAAGGTCCAGCGCAGAGCATCGAAATTTACTTCAGAGGATCAAAAATAGAGGTGCATGGAATCACTCGAAAAGAGGCGGATTAAGCTCGCGACTCTATGCTATGTACAGCATACGCAGGCTATCCTGCCTGGAATGAAATACACCGTCGTTTAGAAAAACCTACATACTTCGGTAGAGCGGATCACGCATAAAATTAAGACAAGAATGCAGAAAACGGATGTCGGGAAATTTTCATTTACAAACCGAACTATTAGAGACTGGAACAGTTTGCCTGCGACAATCTTAGTAATTCCTTCCTCAAAGCTTGAGCAACTTTAAAAATAAATTAGTTTTCTAGTTAATTATATATTAGGTTATTGTATCAATGTTAATTTTCCACGTTAGATTAGTAGTATTTCTACAAAGTAAGTTGTTTAATTGTTAGTATAAATATCAGTTGTAGTAGTATTGTTATTATCTTTATTATTATTATTATTATTATTATTATTATTATTATTATTTTATTATTATTCATGTAGTACAGTGCAGTGCAGTGCAGTGCAGTGCAGTGCAGTGCAGCGCAGTGTAGTGTAGTGTTATAAGGGAAGTGGAGGAAGGGAAATGCAGAAGAAGAAGGAGGTGAAAGAAATGCGTCACAGTAAGTGTTGTGCAGTGAAGTGAAGTAAGTGGAGTAAGGTTTATGGTGATTTTAATGTACTATTTATTATTATTATTATTATTATTATTATTATTATTATTATTATTAATCAACTCCTTTTGTAACTTTTTGTTAATGAATGTAAGTTTAATGTATGTAGGTCAAGATATTCTGCCACCAAGTTACTACATTAATTGCAGAATTAATCAATAAATCTAGCATTCAGAATTCTTGCAAATCCAGTCAGCCTTCATACTTCGTTGTGTATATTTCGCAAATGTTCATTCCGCCTGAGATATGGCATAATATTCTGGGAAATAATCTTATAGCTCCTAGATTTTTAGATAACAAAAAAATTGTACGAATAATAACCAAATACCACCCACGTGATTCTTGCAAGCCTCGCTTCATTAAACTAGGAATTTACCATTACCTTTGTCTTTTATTTACGAATCAGTGGTTTTTGTCAAAAATGACTTGCTTAAGCAACGGCGGGAATATATTTTCAGAAAATGTCGGTCTATTACTATAACACTCGACGTAGAAATCATATTCATCAGGGGACAGTATCAACAGCCCATTACAAAAATTCACATACAATACATGTACATTATTTTACAACACTTTGCCAGATGACATTAAACGATTAAATCTGATAGAAAAGTAAATCCTAAGTGAAATCGTTTCTGCTGCATAACTGTTTCTATACAATTAGAGACCAGAGCATCAAAAGAAAAGTAAAATTTTAACAGATATTTAATTTATTATTTACCATTTGACTGTGTAATTCTAAACAATCTGTAACAAAGTCGATTATTGCGCGGAGGAGTCGACTGTTGCGGGAGGAGTCGATTGCTGCGCGGAGGAGACGACTGCGCGGGACGCAGGTACCTGAACAGGACGCACGAGTCCCAAACTCGGACTTGCAGGTGAGGAGTGGTTTCATTAGATTGTTGCACGAACTGTCGTAGCATCGTAAATAAGGTAACGGAATTTTGGAATGTAATTGAGGCTTGTGATCCTGATATCGTGATAGGTACAGAGTCTTGGTCTTGGATCGGTAGCAAATGCGGAAATTTTTCGGTCTGATAATTTACGTTTAGGAACTAGAGGCGGCGGAGTATTCATTTGTGTGAAAACACTTTAAATGTCGTATCAAATTGGGTCGATAATGTTTTGAAATGACGGGGTTGGAAAATTTACTGTTCTGGAAATAACTTAGAAATAATTGCTTGCATCGTCCACCGGCTAGCAATTACGAAATATTAGGCGCGATACACGAAAGAACAAAAATATACATAGCCATTCCGTTGTTATTGCCGGAGATTAAAAATTTTTCAGACACAATTTGGAAAGGGTGCGTATGCGATGGACACGTGCAGCAACTTGTCAATAGGTCCGGGACAACGGATTAGCGCAGGTAGTAGACCAGCCGACTCTGCCAGGACGCGCTTCTAGATATTTGCCTCGTTAATCCGAAAGACTTATTCTTATCGTGCGACGTCATAGAAGGTACAAGTGACCATAAAGGAGTTTTTGTCGAATTAGACTTAAGTTCTTTAAGGAAAAGTACTAACACCGGGTTAACACCGGTGAGGCAATACAGGAAAACCAATGTAGAAGTGCTTCAAAATTACTTAAGGGAGCAGTACAATGAGTTTCTTAGAACGGAGGGGAATAGAAGAAATATGGCAAGAATTTAAAACATTTGAAGCCGTGCAGATTTTTCCCATTAAATTGGTAAAAGAAATCCTGACCCAGAATATTATAATGCAAAGATTAGAGTATGAAAAGAAAACCAGAAAGGCGTTTAGTAACAGGCACATTAGTGGCTACCACATGGCATTATTTGAAGTTATTCAAAAGCGTTAGAGAAGGAAAAGAAAATCGCGGAGGAACGTAATTTAAAATATATCCTTAATGCGGATGGAAAATTGGTCGAATTTTTAGTATGTTCATAGAAGGAAGGAAAAAAGACGAAATTCCAGTTGTTCGTATTAATAATTGCCAATAACTGACGACAGAGAAAAGCAAACGCTTTTAATGCATTTTTTGCTTCGGTTTTTAAGAAAACTGACTGTACAAGATACCAACGTTATCAGATAGAAATCTATTTCAGGTCGACGTAAGTCCTCTACGTAAAGAATAAAATTAATGAAAAGGGGAAAATCCAATCAACCAAATTATACCATTACACCAGTTTGGCTTTATAAGTCATGTATCAACTTCACACTACTCAGACTTCAGAAAATATCCACACAGCATTTCAAAACAAACATCACACAATAGTTTCATTTCTTGACATTTCACAGGCGTTTGATCGAGTATGGCACGAAGGACTATTATACAAGCTCCGAACAATGGGAAACCAATCTATTTAGAATATTTCATCAAAAGTTTTCTAACTGATGATCCTTTACAGTTTCCAGAAAATTAATCTCCAATCCCGAAAATAATACAGGCCTTCCAAGGTTACCACCCCACTCACACTATTCAATATATAACAGCTGACATACCCACACAATACACACCCAAGCACATGCCACGATACCGCAATCTACAAATCCAGCCACTCACTTAAGACCATTACCCGATAGGATACAAAATCACCTAAATGAAATAGACCAGTGGTCAACATTGTGGAAAATCAAACTCAACCCAACTAAATCAACTGCCAAAATATTCTCACTAAGACCATTTTCTCACCCACCACCATTACACATTAATAAACACACAATTCTATGGACACCAGAAAACCAACCAGTAAAATACCTCAGGATGAATTTCGACACAAGACTCAACTGGAAAACACACATAACACTAAAACAACAACAAGCAAAAATAAAAATAGCTCAACTAAAATGCCTTATCAACTCCAAAAGCCAGCTATCCCTAACAAATGCCATTACAATTTAAAAAGCAATAGTCAGACCATTAATGCTCTACGCATGTCCCATCTGGACCAATGCATCTATTTCTAACATTAATAAACTCCAAATAGTACAAAATAGATTCCTCAGATTAGAAACACATGCCCCATGGTTCATCTCTAACGCCCAACTTCATAAAGAACTGAATATATCACCGATCATCAAATATATTGCCCATCTTTCCAATAATTTTACTCCAACCTAAATACAATTAACCAGCCGTCCACTACAACCTGGCCACCATAATTGACTTCCCTACTAGAATTAAAATAGATTTCCTGCCGAAGCGTTCCTGAACATTTCTCTTCTAATTGTCCACAGTAGGGGCTCTTGTAGTTTCCTACACCTATAGTAAGGTAGTATAGTTTTAAGTTTTTAGTATTAAGTTTAGCAAAAGTAACAATGTAAGCCAGCAAATGCACATGAGATAGTGATCTGTGATAGTGATACTGATCTGTGTAATTTCCCAAACACTCAATAAATAAAATTTAAAAAAATAAAAAGCGGAAAATCTCGAGGCCCAGATTCAAAATTGTTATTTTGCTACCATCAAATTATGGATAACTTGGGACACCCCGGCAGAAATAGCGCACATTTCGAATTGTTTATAAAATTGTTAATTGTTGCAAAATTGTTAATTCGCGGTTTTTGGTTCGGGGATATCAGAGAACCCTTCCCACTTTAGAATTGCAAAAATTGGAAATTGTTTATAATTTTACAAATTTTACAATTCTTTTTTATTATCTCATATCAATTCCCTTTACAAAGATGCAAATTCCGCAATCCAAACGGAGCTATCGCCTTTCGTTTTCGAGATACGTAATTGTTTATAGGATCTTAGTGTCTGATGCCAACCCTCACTTGTTTCCAACCTCCAATTCATTCGATTTGGCAGTCAAGTATAAAATTCAAATAGTTTTGCAGTGTCTTGCTTTCTGCTGAATAAATTGTATTTACGACTTGTGACTTACGGCAAATCGGTGGAAATTATTGCAGATGAGCTTTTTTTAACTTTCGAAATATAATTTCTATTCTTCACGTATTGTAGTTTGGTTATTTTGATTCGTCTGTGTTATAAATAAATTCTCTGGCAAATTTCAAAACGCTGAGACTGTTGTCCTGCAAATTTGAAGATTTCTTTGTGGTTGGATGCATTCTATTCAGTGGTGCAAAGTGTATGCTAATATGTTTAACGTCTAGCGAGGAAATTCATTGTCAAGAAATTATTTTGCAAAATGCTATTGGACACAGCGGTGGCATGATAGATCATTTTCATATTTATTCCACGTGGCAAGTTTTAGGCAGCAGATATATCCTATGTCATATTTTTAATTTTGGTGAAATTGAATCACATGCGAATTTTCAAATATACCCATACATTTTTACCTGTAATAAATATATCAATAAGAGGAATTCAATGATGTTGATTTGTTAATAATTTTAATAGTAATAATGGATATTTGACACAATATATTTGATAAATCCTCAACTCTAAAGCAAGCAACGCTTATCATTGGCTCTTCTAGTAATTCAAGTGGCCTATCCTCGGAATATTTCCCCATTGTCCTCGCCTTAAAAGGCGTAAGAGGCGAGTTGTAGAATGGCACCAATTTAATAACACTTCCCTCCTCTGGAGAATGCTTCGTTACTCCCTTTTATAGGAACACGTTCTTGTCGTGTATTATATTGTGAAAAATAATTTAAATTCAATATAATAAACGAATAAGAGTTTTGTTTACATTGTAATGTTACACACATTTAAATATATAATAAGACATGCCACTAAAGTATACACATGTTTTGGAAAACTAAAATTCTTTCTAATTATAACACTCATTTGTATTTTTTTCACAGACAATATTGAGAAGCACACCATCAGTCTGATGATTTGTTCTGGTAATAATCGATCTTATACAAAATTGACATGTAATGATAGAAATTTCTAATGTCTGGTATGGGAAATTAAGTATGAGCTCATTTTAATGGGAGAGCAATTTCGCGATGAAAATGTTTTTTTAATGCATGTATTCCAAATCGATATACTTCCTTACATTAATTACCGTTGTTTCCATTTCCATTGAAGGCAAGGACATATCATTCCTCACGCGCCTATGTTTGAAATGACCCTCAGAGAGGTCACTTGCTCGAGTCGCCGTGTTATTGATTGAACTCTTGAAATGTTACATACAGTAGTTCCGAAACACGTAAATTTCAACAGGCAATCTCAAACTTATAGTAGTCACACCCTACTTTCAAACATTAGTAGATGCGCGGACCGTAACACCGCACGTAAAGTTCTAAACAAACTTCATTCTCGTTCATGAGCATGCGTTAATCTGTCCAACTGTTTGTGTGGGAGGGGCTGTGATTCTTGGGGAGATAATAATGTAGTGGACATAGTAACAACTCCCTGCACCTAAGCGAATTCGTTTCCCTAGCGGGAACAAATCTTTTGGGGATTGGAAACATTTCTGCGGACATCATGAATTATTATAATATTGCGATTATCAAATAGTGCGTCCTATTATCATTATAGTTTTAATTCGATTTTTTGTCTTTCATTTTGTTTGCATTTTAATCAGTTTTCTGCTTCTTATATAATTTTGTTAATGTATTTTATGAATGGCTTTTAACTGATGTCAATGTTATTCTTCATTTAAGCTAGATTGCTGTTTCAAGTACTCGCGGTTCAAGTCATGTCGTATTGCCATCAGTGAGCTCAAGAATACCTGAATTAAGAGTGGACGGACAATATGCCAAGCTTCAGAAAAAAATATTCAGAATCTCGAAGGGAATATTGATGACTAAAATAAAAGATTGTAAAATATCGGGATCGTAATAGTTGTGACTGTCAATCAAATAATATCCTAGCAGAATCTATAGCAAGGGCGGTCAGTTTTGCCCGCATGGGCATTCGTCATCCCTATTTATGCCTCACGGGTGCTGCCACTCAAAATCGTCGCTGCAGCAGGCAACGAAAAAATTTGAGCGTTGAAACTTTCCTGGAGTGGGTAACTGAATTACAAAGGGAACAATGTTTTCATGAGGTTTTATTAAATAAAACATAATAACTCTTGTAAAAAACGCTTATTTATTGGAAAATAGAAAAATCTAATGTGAATTTTCAGAGAAACAAATTATACAGAATCCCACAAACTATGGGCCACCCTCATAACTTCTAAACGGTTCCCGAAATCTAAATGCAGTGTTGCTTAGCAATGCGGAATCATGGGGAAGTAATGTGCTGTAGAGATATAATTCAAAATCTTTTAGTTTTCGAGAATATTATTATCTTTGATTTTATAAATGGAACCATATATATTTTCACTAGCGATCGATAATCATAAATAGACGAATGCATTGATGTAACATACGTTAATGTTTTGCTAGTATATTGAGTATACAATTTTACTTTCAGACATGTGATTTTGAACTAAATGGTTTTGAACAAAAACTTTTCCTGTTAGCAACCGTTGCAATTGCCGCATTTCGGGAAGGTTGCCTTCGCGCCGCCGGCACTTTTGCGAGAGCAGGGGAAAGGTCGCGAAGGCCATTTTCCGCAAGCGACAGTTGTCGACGGCTGCAAGAGGAATTAGACCACGTTTAATTTCAAATCTCAAGTCTCATAATATAAATATATAAAAACGGGTATATACGGTTATATTATTATCGGTTTTATACATCACTACCTATGCGTGAACTATTTTTTTATTTAATCGCAAAATATCAAAAAATACTAATACAGCCTTACCAATCCGTTTGAATTCATGTAATTCTGCAATTACAAAGTTAATTGTGAATGAACATAAATTAATTAATTTAAATTAATTAAGTTAAGTTTAAAAAATTAAAGACTATTGAAATATTTTATTGAAGTTTTTCAAGAAAATGTTTTAGTCTATCTAGATGCGGAATACGCTTTCACTTGTAAATTGGGATTTGGGAAAAACAAACGGACGCAGAATATTGCCTGGGAAGTGGGAAAAATTAATATTACACAACACAGTCGCTTAATGTCATCATTCGACGACTTTCTTGCTATCGAAATATCAAAATATTTCAGAAGATACCATTAGAATTCAGCTTCATTTGTTATCATAAAGTACTCGATAAATGGATTAAGACGTAAAAAAGTTCTTGGGTTCAATTATGTGTTTATATAATTTTTATTATACAAACTGTAGTTTCTATTTTTTAATCCCAGATCCGTGAATGTCAGAGAATTTAAGAAGTGAATGAATTTGCTTTCTAGGGTAGCTATGATTTAATCTCCAAAGTGACCAGATTAGTAACCAGGAAGGCCCAAATATAGAATATTTACCGCTTAAATGTCCGACCTATTTTCATTACTGGACATTTGATTGATGCACAAGTCTTGTCTAAGGGATACCAATTCTTTGTTAATAATCTGTCTTCCTAATTCAAGTTTCTGTTGGGTAAATATATTACTTTATTCATGTTAAAAATGGATGACGATATGCATATTGTTTTGTGAAATTTTAAATTTAAAACACGTATACGAATTCTCGTACAGATCAAAATACAACCAATTTCGCACAGAAGCATTGAGGAACAGATTTTTTAAACACCGTGCTAACATACGTTCCTAACGTGTTTGCAAATGTCAAAATTCAGGCAGACACATTGCGCGGTCGCACATGATTTGTGACTGACGAGTGCAATAAGCTCACATAATTCCCTCTCACTTTCTTCCCTACAATGAAGAATCCATCTTCGTGTTAAAGAGCCAAGCAGCGGCCACAAGCCTCTTGTGTTCAATGCCCTGTTGCCAAATCTTGAGCTGTTGCCACTTGCTCGGTTATCGCTTTCGAGCAAGGATAGCGAAAGGCACATTGCCGGCGTTAAGAGCCGTTACAGTTCTGTTGGAAAATAAAGAGTTCCAGTACACTGGAACAGGTAATCACTGGATTCTCAAAAATATTTGATTGAAAAAAATCTACGATTGACAAATTATTCACTTTCTGTTCATTGGGCTACCAATACAAACAATAGAAAAGCCGGTTTAATTTTCTTGTTTTATTGATAACGGTTACGTAATATATTACAACTTTTACACTACTAACACTTCATTCTTCTAATAAACCTTAAGGAAACGACTGAGAGACAAAAAAATATAATTATTGAAAAGCAAAACGATATATAAAATTCCACGTTTACAACTGATTTCAAAGTCATTTCTCAGATACATACTCTAATGTATAGAATAAAAAATAATTAGTGCAGGCTAGGATTTGAACTCGAAATCTTCAGCACAAGAAGAAGCCACCCAACCTAATACGCTACGATGTTATCCGTGGGCAAGTCGCTTATGTAGTGTTTGAATATTACAAATCCATCATTCAAAAACAATTTTAAAATTTAGTATTTAAAACGATTGCACTTGGAAATAAATCTCCGCTTATTCATGGTGTTCGAAAACATATATATTCTCACCATAAAACTCAAACTTTTGCGAAAAACACTCATATTTTAAGAAACGTGCACACGAGATGATTTTAAAGATTAATATTGATGAGCAGATTGCATTAAGAAAGAAATATGTATAATTATATTTCGTCTAACGCAGTGTAATCTTCAGACAACATTCACAGAAGTAACGAATAGTACACAGAATAGCAAACATTCGTTTCGGTGCATTTTTTAGTTGAAGAGGAATATAATTTTGTCACACAATAGATCTTCATTGTATTAATTGTAATAATTGATTAATTGCATTGTAATGATTTTTTTCAAATATACAATTTGTCCGATTTGTTACACACGATTCAAGCAGGAACCTATAATATTGATTCGGTGGTGAGTTGTAGTTGACATGTACATAATTGAAATGATTGAAGGCGCCTTCAATCATTTCAATTTCAAGGAAGCTTTAAGTTAAATTTACTATGCGCACGAAAAATATGAAACAATTGAATATTTGTAATATTGAAAAATTAAAACCTTGTAATGGAAATAAGACTAACTTTTTAAATACACGTTGCAAAGGTTTCGATAGCTCAGTGACATCGTTACAGTTTTCCCTGTAACGTTACTGACCGCGAGGCCCTAGAGTTCGAGTTCCGACGTTGGCGGATGTTCGACTGTGGTTACATATGTAGGTCGAAAAAATTTGAAGCCGTTTTGAAGAAAAGTTTGAAAATGCTCCCTAGGAGCTTCAACTAAATGAAACCCAAAATTTAAAGCATTATTTTCAAAACCGCAGGGCCTCGATTCGGGCCAGATCGTGAATGGAAAATTAATTTTGACAAAAATTCTAAGAATAGTTTACACATTAGTGTTCACAGAGAAACAGACAGACAGACCAGCGGACACATGAACGGAGAGACGGACGTTTTGAAAAATAATAACAACACTCTTTTTGGTAACTTAAGACCCCAAAAAGGAGTATTGCCATTAAAATCTCGATATCTATTTACTGCAACATTATATACATACCTCTCTAAATATTACTTTTGTTACTTCCAATCTTTACGACAAAGTAAAAATAAATATATAAATAATTACACTTTCACACGCCACAGAGTAGGTTACACGTAAAAAGAACACTAATTACAGAGCCCGAATACCTGCCCGTCAGAATGCAGTTGTAATGTTATTACATTAACAGGGGGTCCCACCAACTATGGACCACCCCCACAACTTCTAAACGGTTAAGGCCAACGAAATGCAGGTTTTGTTGAACAATGCAGAATTATGGGGCAAGTAACAAGCCGTAGAGAAATTGTCTATAATATTTTTAATTTTCGAGAAATTTAATCTTCTTCGAATTTTTAAATGGAACTAGATGTTTTTATCACCAGCAATGGATAGACCATGAAAAGAGGATTAAAATGATGTATCATATGCTAATATCTTGATAGTAACTTGAGTATAAGATTAGGCTTTTGAAATGTGATTTTGAATTCAACGGGTAATCGTGTAACAGCCCTTGCAACTCTCACTTTGGGAAGGTGGTCATCACGGCGTCTAGACTGTCGCGTCTTGACTGAGAGGGTGGCAGTGGGATAAGAAGCATAACTACAGCAATTCTTGTTGATGGCACAGACATCAGACTAAGAAATACCAATTTTAACAACCAGAATGGGTGATTTGTTATCGGAATGGGTGATTTGTTATGGGTGATTTGTTGTTGTGAAGTGTTATTGGATTGGTACCATTCTACAGACTCGGCCTCTCATGCCTTTTAAGGCGAGGAAAATGGGGAAATATTCCGAGGATAGGCCACTTGAATTACTAGAAGAGCCAATGATAAACGTTGCTTGCCTTAGAGTTCAGGATTGCTCAAGACTGGTGTCAAATATACATTATTACTCTTTAAATTATTAACAAATGAGACATCCATGGAATTCCTCTATTGATATATTAATTACAGGTAAAAATGTATGGTTCTATTTCAAAATTCACATGTGATTCAATTTCACCAAAATTAAAAAAAATACACAGAATATATCTGCTGCCTAAAACTTGACTCGTGGAACAAATATGAAAATGATCTATCACAACACCGCTCTGTCCAAAAGCATTTTGCAAAATAATTTGTTGATAATGAATTTCCTCGTTAAACATACTGGCATACACTTTGCACCAGTGAATAGGATGCATCCCAAACCCCAAAGAATTCTTCAAATTTGCAGGACAACAGTTAGTCTCAGCGTTTTGAAATTTGCCAGAGAATTTATTTATAACAGAGACGAATCAAAATAACCAAACTATGTTTCAAAGATACATGAAGAATAGAAATTAAATTTCAAAGTTAAAAAGCTCATGAGCAACAATTCTACCGATTTGTCTAAGTCACAAATCGTTAATACAATTTAATCAGCAGAAAGCAAGACACTGCAAAACTATTTTAATTTTATACTTGACTGCCAAATCGAATGCATTGGGGTTGGAAACAAGTGAGGTTGGCATCAGACGCGAAGATTCTATAAACAATTGCGTATCACAAAACGAAAAGGGGGTAGCTCTTGTTGGATTGCGGAATTTTGCATCTTGGGTAAAGGGAATTGAGATGAGAGAATAAAAAAGAATTGCAACATTTGTAAAATTATAAACAATTTCCAAGTTTTGCAATTCTAAAGTGGGAAGAGTTTTCTGATGTCCCAGAACCAAAAACCGCGAATTAACAATTTTGCAACAATTAACAATTTTATAAACAGTTGCGAAATGTGCGCTATTCCTGCCGGGGAGTGTCCCCAAATTGTCCCTGATATGATGATAGCAAAATAACAATTTTGACTTGAGATGCAAATTAATTGCTTAATATCTAGTTTAATTGCTACTTTAATGATAAATATACAGTTGGGCTTTGAATTTTACTTTCTTTTATTAAAATGTTTCCCTAGCAGTCCTAACTGATTCGAGAAAGAGAGTATTTTGCATTTTTGCAAATATATTATACATAGGAACAATTGAAAATATGCAATTATAATCGTTTTTCTTATCGCAAAATTCTGTAGTAAACTGGTAATTTGATAAAGTTCATAAATTGTGTTTAGACAAGAATATTGGAATTTAAATGTGTATAAGAACGTAATCGTTCTAATATTAGTGTTATTTGATCTGATATCAATGTAATTTCTTCAAAAGAATTGTGTTAACAGTGGTTAAGTGCTATGTGTTCATATATATTTCAATGAATTTACTTTCATGTTCATACAAGTGTTTCTTCCACGTATTTTTTATTTGAAAATACTTCCACATCTGAACTAGCAGCGCCCGCCATTTTATACGTCGTAATTTTGTTAGGGCACTCCCCTGCGTTGAAATTGGTTACGATGGTTTGTGAGGCTCCGCCTGCGACGTTTCGTCATGACAAGGGCTGGCCGAGCCGTGCAAAAGCTGAACTTAGCCGCAGACGCCGCGATCAATTTATGTTTCCAGTACTGTACACAAGGTAAACGCAGTTACATCATTTACCACTATGTATCTTCAACGCTTCTCAGCGACGGACATTCACGAAATTTCATAGTATTATCTTGTCACAACAAACAGAAAACAAACCAGAATATCTTATCTCTCTACCATAAATTCTATGCCATTTCAGTTGTAAATCAAATCCGATTAACAAAACTAAAATAAACTGCAGATACACAAAACAGCAGACAAAATGCCGTCTAAATAAACGCAATCAACCATGTTTCTACTTGCTAAACGACCTTAAAACTTAGAAGAACCGAAACAAAACTTAAGTAAAATTCCTAATTGACGTGTGCTTAACCGCGAAGAGAAATCTGAATTTCCAGCAAACTGGACCAAAGATATTGTTTTGAGAAAAGCCGGGTCTATAGTTCAAGACATAGGGAAATATGGCTTATTTGAAAAGCTTTTAAACGTTGTTAACTGTCAGTTCTTTGAAGAAGAAGAATCCGTCAGTCTCCCACGCCGAAAGCAGGACAGGTGGCGCTCGAGCTTCTATAGTTGTTAGAGGAGATATTCCTTAGTGTATAATGTCCTAAATACATTCAGAAATAATTATTTCGAGACAAGTGCCCTGAATGGAAATGAATGAAATCTGTTGTTTGTTTTTTTTTCAATAAATTTGAACTGCTTTTTAAATTTTTCTATAAAAACTGAAAAGATAATCAACAAATGACTTGAATAATACATAGACAAACATTCAAAGAACAAATAAAAGGCAACATTATAGAAATGTATTTTATTAGATTTGTACAGTGATCGTGAAAATAGCAAAACTTCCTGGTTTGAGTGTGCGAAAACGCATTGGAAAATTGGACAGCCCCATAATGTGTTTGATTGCTGTCAGTGCTCATGATTTTTCCAAGTTTCGTTTTGAAAACTTCAATACTGTTCGTCGAGGGGCCATTACTAGCGATGCATCATCGATAACAAAACATCGATTTTATCAAAAATCCATGTCCAAATTTTAAAGATCGATGTTCATAATATATCGATCAAAAACCATCGACATTTTAAAACTTCCATATTAAAAGCTCATTTACTTATCTATAATATTATGTTCTTAGCACAAAAATTAATTTGGTTGTGTTTATTAATTAATTATAAATAAGATATAACTGCAAACGAAGTTGAATAAACATAAGAAGTGAGCAAAGTTAGACCTGAGGGCCCCTTAGAGTCATCTTACAGGACCAGTCCTCATTTCATTGAAGAATGGTAGGGGAAAAAAGGGGGAGGCCCTCAACTACATCGCATACGTTGTCCGCCTCTCAATGCGTGAAATACAAAAAAAGACCTAAGAAATCCCAGGGTTTGGGATCATCTCGGACGAGAAATAATCGGCTCAATGAAACTAGTACAAACAGCCATCCTTTGGTTCGAACAGTTTTTTTTTTACTTTCTCGTATATATACGTATGTACGGAGTAACATACGTAGTATAGAGAAAGTTAAGTAATGCTGAGGAAAATCGATTTCGAGATTTCATCGGAAATACACGTTTTGGAGGCCCCTGATACCGAGAAAGTGTTTTTTTTTTTGTTTTTTGTTTTTGTTTTTTCAAAACGTCCGTCCGTCTGTGATCACTACTAGCGCCTAAACCTCACGTACGATCTTTTCCAAACTGAAGAAACCCCTGTCCATCTGGTTCTAGTTGAAGCTTTGAGATTTTGAAAAACATTCTTTAAAATTTGAGGGTACTTTACATGAAGCCCTAGGAACATTGAAACATTCAAACTTTTCTCAAACACTGCTCCAAATGTTTTCTTTAAATTTCTTGTAAGTATAGAGTAAAATACATTTATAAACATGGCATAGGTCCGACTTTCACGGTTAACTCTGAATTTTCGAAAACAACCAAAATTTGAATTTTTTCGGAGTCTTCCTACAATTACAAAATTGAAACGGAGATTTTTCCTTCAAATGAAATTTGTTGTCCATTACTAGTTCTTTCATGACTGTCATGTCAATTTTTTTTAAATTTTAGTAGTTTGCGTGCAATAGTCGTGCAATATTTGCAATTTTAAAAAAGAAAAGATTTTCTCAAAAGGCTCCTAATTTTTCTTTACATTTTTGTACGGTTAGTGCCAACAAAACCATTTACGATAACTTAGACGGCAAATTGCTCTATTCTTTTGTTTTTTTAAAAATTACAAAAATGTATTTTTTTACTTCTTTCTCACATCAATAATACTTACTTTAGATGCGATTCCTTCTCATTATATTTATGAGAACATGTGCTTTAAAGAATGTCAAATAAAGTTTCTCAAAAACACAACAGTTTTCTGTGAAAATGAACTCAAATTTCCACATTTTCAGAAACGCCCAAACGCCATTTTCTCCAAAATTGCTCCAAATTTTTCTTCAAACTTTTGCAACAACGGATAGTGGTAATGGCACTGTGTAATATGATATGAAGTTTATTTTTGTGTACTCTTTTGTTTTATACTGTTACAGCAGTGAGTTGACCGTTTACCCTTATTATTATTATTATTATTATTATTATTGTTGTTGTTGTTATGGTACGGCGGACGGACGGACTGATACAGATCCAGATGGAGAAGGACAGACGAGACAGAGGGAGGCAGGCAGTCCGACGTTTTGCCAATCAATTTTTGGGTATCAATGACCAATAAAACGTGAATTCTGACTACACAACGTGTTAGAGGAAATAATTTACTACATATAGGATCCCGATTTATCCATTCTTACAACTCCAGGCCCCACAATAGATGTTTTGTCGAAATATCGCCAATTTCTGCGACAGCATTGCAACACTTTCTCTTTACTACGCAAGGACGCAGTAAGGCAAGAAAGAAAAAACTAGCAACGCTAGTCAAGATAGCAAAATCACAAATTTGTATTAATTAGAGAGCTTATATATCTGCAACAACTAATCGAACATGATGATTACAAACTGTGGAGACTACTTAGATCACGAATAATCGTCAATTTGCAACAATGATTGAACCTCACGAAATAATAATAATAATCACCAAACCTTTTTTGTTCAAGTGTAGTTGGTTCAGCAATAAGAAGAAAAAATCTATGAGCATACAATACTGTCAGTTCAAATGTATCGTAAAAGGGAGAGACTGGTAAGAATAAAAGGCAATACGATTACAAAAGAATCATACTTTCAATAGACCACATCAGTGGATGGGAGACGTATACGGGGCTACGAACACTATTACGCCTTTTCAGAGGCGGCTCTAAAGGAAATTACGATGGGGAACATATCTGACTATGATTTTATGACACTTATTAAAGGTCAATCCAGAAATGTGGGGAGACAAAAGGGCGATTTAAAGTCAGGAAGGAAGTCATGCCCGATTTACAAAGTAATATTTACAAAGTAATAGTCGACTTCTTGGTAGGATTGTCAACATTTCCTGATGTTGAATGATGCTTTATGTTGATGTTGAATGTAGGATGTCAAGCATTTCCTGTCATGTTGAAAGGTGCAGAAGAAGTTTATTTTCTTTCGTATTCCAGAGGGGTTAAAATTATAATAAAATAAGAAAATTTTATTATCTATCTTGAATCTATACCCTTCAGAAAGTATTTAAAAATAATATTTCAAATGAAAATTTTGTATTTGTTATCAATAAAATATACTGTAGCATATTATGTTGCATTGCTTTAAAACAAGTTCTTCACATATAAGGAAACTCAATTTTCCCAGTTTTAACATTTATTTTGCTCCGTGTCACACGCTGCCTTAATTGATCAGTCGTCGCGCCCATGTTTGCTAATCATCGTAACAGCTAGTGACCGACCACCAAAGAATTCTGTATGTTCGCAGACGGCCGCAGACGCAGACGGCCGTAGGGCCCTTCTGGCTCGCCGACTACTTTTTATTTATTTATCTATTTTACGACAAAAAACAGTTAAAACTGCGTATGACGTGCTACGGGGAGAAGTGAATTCTGTGCATATTTTCAAAATTCTGAGACCCCTACACTAAGTCATATACTTGAATTTTGAATAAAACGGTCCCATGTAATAAAATCTATTTTCGGATAAATAACAATAAATTTTGGCTCTTATCCATGATGTCCTTCGTCAATGCATAATACTTCCTGCCGCGGCAACATGGAAACGATAATTTGAATAACTATATTTCCCACTATAATTGTCACCTTGCCCGTCACCTTGTTGGATGCACTTACGCTCGGAGAATATGTTCAGCAGACGTACAGCTATCCAAATTGTGACCATGTTACTGAGTAACAACGTATGCAACTAATTTAATTATGTCACTGAAACTACTGGCTGCCGTTGTCGATTCTGCCAGCAGTTTCTGCTTCTAAGAAACAAATTGTGGAAACAGAATCTGTAGTGCTGAGTATTAGTGATGTAGTCACATGTAACGAAAATAAAACAACGTTTTCTACAAAATTTTGGAGGACAGTCCCCTAGCGCCTCCCAGTCTTGGTTGCCACTTTCACTTCACACAGCCGAAGTGCAAAAAGTGACGGAATACAAACTACAGGTACCACATCAGTACAGGGTTGGGCAGTATTTAAATACTTTTATTTGAAATATTAAATGATTAGACATCGGATATTTATGCACAAAAAGTCTTTCTCTAATCTTTTAGGTGCATAAAAAGGTACTCAAAATGTCAAGAATTAGGAGAAAAAAAGGCATCTGTCATAAGTTAGACAATAAAATGAAAAATTGTTTGTAATTTTTGTATATATTATTTTGTAAACTGAAATGCACAAAACACGTAGGTACGATCATTTTAATGTAATACTTTGTTTACATATTTACTTCTAGATTTTATTCTTAATAGTTTGTAATTGTAATTTATTAGCAGTCGGCCCGGCGGCTGAGGTCGCTAAAGCAGTAGTGTCGTAGTGATCTCGTGCCGAAAGGTCGCGGTTGAGTCCCGCCTCGGGCATGGTTGTATTTCTGTTCGTCCTTATCATACACCGTTTCATCTTCATGGTTACCATAACGTTAACACCAAGAGTGGTCGCTAATGACCCAAATGTTGATGCGACCAATTAAAAAAAAATATGTTACCAGTAACTTTTCAACAGGGAGACTTTCAATTTGACTTAACTTTCAACTTGGGAGACAAAATAAGTTTGAATGCGGAAAAGGATCACTCAACATCTAGTGATGTGACTGGAATATATTTTATAAATCAAACATTAGCAACACTAAATCTTGTGGAATTTACATCTATTTCTACTTCAAATTTCCGTGCCCTCGGGTATTAGTCGATCAGCCCTGTTCTCAGAACATGGCTGGTATTTATGGAATAGGCAAATGGAGAAAAATCTGTTGGTATACTTTTAGGAATTCTCTATTTTAAAATGCAAGAGGTGAATTGAAGGTTGCATATTGATTAATCGTTTTGGGACGACGGCCGGTTTTCTGTATATTAGCATTGTATATAAAAATAGTATATAAAAAGCAAAAAGTACAATAATTCTAAAATAAGTATATATGCAAAAAAGGCATTTATGCTTAAAAAAGCAAGAAAAAAGCATTGTAAATCTTCGTCATAAGTCATCATTTGTCATGATTCGTGAACATATATTATAAGTTCGCTAGAATAAAATAGAAATTTTCCCTGAAACATCCGTTGTCTATTAATGAGAAATCTAAATACTTAAAAATGCTGGACAATTATCCGACAAATCGTTAATTTAATTATTCGTTTATTTCTTATAACTAAAGTCCGTCCCTTTTTGTCTATTTTATTTTTTTGAATGTATTTTTACGCAATTTATTCCATTATCAATGTTTACCTCAGAAATGGATTTTGCGGCGGGGTATAATGTCTATAAATGGCGGCGATCTTCGGCGAAATTCGGTGAAAGATAAAATAAACACCCGGTATTCGTTACATAGCCAAAGTGTGAAGGAGTTGTATGCCATACCGATGTGGCGTCTCAAACTGTACGCCAGATTGTATACGAAGTGTCATTTGTTTAATGCTCCCTTGTTTTACGAGCTCAAAACTAATGTTTTTCTCTAATGGTAGAAAATCTTTTTTCGTTGCCGACTATGACCACGTCATACCGTTTCGACGCCTCAACTAACCGCCATACTGATTCAAAGATGTCCAATTTGTCACTACGTCATGTATCATGCGTACACACCCGAGAACATTTTTTAAAAACTGTTTTTTATATTCACATGACGAATCTGTAAGTGCCATACAGATTGGATGTCTCCAACGTAAGAAATGAGCCTGTTACAAGTGTGATGCATAACAGATGTGCCACTCATGTTTTTTAGTCGTGTGTAATGTCTGATATATATATATACAGGGTGAGTCACGTAACTTTAGCACCTCCTATAACTTTTGAACGGTTGAAGATATTGAAATGCAGTTTTCAGGGAAGTGCATGAGAAAATAGGGCTAACTGATACGTGTATTTATTTATATTTTATCACTTGTATTTTACGAGATATTTGAGGTAACTTTGTTTTTCAAATGGAACTATACATATTTTTCAGTCTATCATAAAGAGCGTAAAAGACGAATCAATGATATACATAATGTCATATGTTAAATGAGGATTTTTGAGACTTTTTTATTTTTTTGCGACCAGTTCTTAACGGATATTTGAATGTAACCTGACCGCCACAGAAGGTCACGCAGCGCTCCACCAGCCAGCGCCCCTCGGAAGGAAAGGATCTTAGTATATCAAGATACAAAACATATTCCAAATATTCACAAAACTGTGTAGTTTTTTCCTGAACTCTGCGTTCCATCCTTCCCCATTTTCAGATTATTTTAAGAAATGGAAGGGTTAAAAATAAGGTTTCTTGTAAGTATGTATTGTAATAAAATTGTTATTACTTTCTCAGTTAATGGGGTTTTATATTACAGGATATTAATGGTGGTATGTGTGTTGGCATGTTCCCCAGACTTGACCTACTAGATTTTTTCTTTGGGGTTTCTTAAAAACGTCTACAAGAGGCTCCATCTACATCACAAGATATGCTAGACGCATTGTAGCTGCATGTTCTGAAGTTAAAAAGAAATATTGGTCGCAGTTAAGAAATCTTTTCAAAAGCGCCTGCAGATGTGTTTGTGAATGGTAGTCATATTGAACACATTCTAAAGTAATTTGAATAGTAATCTATTTTTATTTAGTATTTTGAATTTATTTTTATTTTTGTCATTATCAATATCATTCTGTAGTTGTTTGTTTTCAAAAGGAAATTTGTTATATTATCATTAACAATAAAACTATTTGCTGAAAATATGCAATATTCTTTGTAAAGTCTTAATAATTTATTCTTACTGTGTTTAGTTTCCAAGATCCCATTAATATCCTGTGGTACGATATCCTTTAAATTAAATTTAAATAACAATCTTATTTCAATACATACTACATATTCAAATCCGTATTTTCAATCCTAAGTAAAAATATTTGAAAATGGGGAAGGATGAAAGAGTTCAGGAAAAATGGCAAGTTTAGTGAATATTTGGAATATGTTTGTGTCTTGAAATACTAGATCCTTTCTTCCCGAGCGCGCTGGCTGGTGGAGCGCTGCGTGACCTTGTGGCGTCGGTTACATTCAAAATATCGGTTAAGAACTGATCGAAAGAATAAAAATTCTCAAAAATCCTTTATTTAACATAAGACATTATGTATATCATTGGATTCGTCTTTTACGCTCTTTTTGATAGACTGAAAAATATGTATAGTTCCATTTGAAAAATCAAAGTTACTCATATATCTCGTAAATACAAGTGATAAAATGGAAATACACGTATCAGTTAGCTCCTATTTTTCCATGCATTTCGGAAAATTACATTTCAATATCTCAATCCGTTCGTTATAGAGGTGCTAGTTACGTGACTCACCCTGTTTTTATATATATATATATATATATATATATATATATATACAGGGTGAGTCACGAACTTTAGCACCTCCTATAACTTTTGAACGGTTGAAGATATTGAAATGTAGTTTTCACGGAAGTGCATGAGAATATAGGCTAACTTTGATAGTATTTATTTCTATTTTATCACTTGTATTTTACGAGATATTTATATATATAGTATATATATATATATATATATATACAGGGTGAGTCACGTAACTTTAGCACCTCCTATAACTTTTGAACGGTTGAAGATATTGAAATGTAGTTTTCACGGAAGTGCATGAGAATATAGCAATTGATTGTATTTATTTCTATTTATCACTTGTATTTTACGAGATATTTGAGGTAACTTTGTTTTTTCAAATGGAACTATACATATTTTTTCAGTCTATTATAAAGAGCGTAAAAAGATGAATTCAATGATATACATAATGTCATATGTTAAATAAGGGTGTTTTTGAGAAATTTTTATTCTTTTGCGACCAGTTCTTAACGGATATTTTAATGTAACCGACAGCCCCAGAAGGTCACGCACGCTCCACACAGCGCGCTCAGAAGGAAGGGATCTTATATTTCAAGACACAAACATATTCCAAATATTCACTAAACTTGCCATTTTTTCCTGAACTCTGCTTTCATCCTTCCCATTTTCAAATATTTTATTACTTAAGGATTGAAAATATGGATTTGTCATGTGTAGTATGTATTGAAATAAGATTGTTATTTAAATTTAATTAGGGATATCATACCACAGAATATTAATGGAATCTTGAAACTAAACACAGTAAGAATAAATTATTAAGACTTTACAAAGAATATTGCATATTTTCTGCAAATAGTTTTATTGTTAATGATAATATAACAATACCTTGTGAAAACAAACAAATACAGAAAGATAATGATAATGACAAAAAAAAAAATAGAATTCAAAAATACTAAATAAAAATACATTACTATTCAAATTACTTTAGAATGTGTTCAATATGACCACCATTCACAGACAAACACATCTGCAGGCGCTTTTGAAAAGATTTCTTAACTGCGACCAATGTTTCTTTTTTAACTTCAGAACATGCAGCGACAATGCGTCTACGCATATCTTGTGATGTAGATGGAGCCTCTGGTAGACGTGGTTTAAGAAAACCCCAAAGAAAAATCTAGTAGCGTCAAGTCTGGGGAACGCGCGGCCAACACACAGTACCACCATTAATATCCTGTAATATAAAACCCCATTAACTGGAGTAGAAGTAATAAACAATTTTATTACAATACATACTACAAAAAACTCCTTATTTTTAACCCTTCCATTTATTAAAAATAAGCTGAAAATGGGGAAGGATGAAAGCAGAGTTCAGGGAAAAAACTACAACAGTTTTGTGAATATTTGGAATATGTTTTGTATCTTGATATCCCTTCCCTTCCTCGAGAGCGCGCTTGCTGGTGGAGCGCTGCGTGACCTTCTGTGACTGTCGATTACATTCAAAATATCCGTTAAGAACTGGTCGCAAAAGAATAAAAATTTCTCAAAAAAATCCTTATTTAACATATAACATTATGATATCATTGGATTCGTCTTTTACGCTCTTATGATAGACTGAAAATATGTATAGTCCATTTGAAAAACAAAGTTACTCCAAATATCTCGTACAATACAAGTGATAAAATAGAAATAAATCCACGTATCAGTTAGCCTATTTTCTCATGTGCACTTCCGTGAAAACTGCATTTCAATATCTTCAACCGTTCAAAAGTTATAGGAGGTGCTAAAGTTACGTGACTCACCCTGTATATATATTGATATTGAAACGCACCGCGTTTCCATCCAAAGAAACGGCGATACCTCAAACAAGCACGCGGCAGAACGGTTGCAAGAGGGCGCTCGCTAGCCACGAAAAACGGTTACGGGCCGGCGAGGTGTCGTCGGTTGGCCGACCGTGGGAACAAGGCCGCGAGGAGGCAGTGTCTGGCTGGCCGCCGGCGAGGAAGGACGTATCCGCCATCGAAAAGCAAACTAGTATCGCGGACGAACGAGTGCAGAAAGATTAGTTGACGGACAATTTGTGTGTGATAACAATCAATAGTCGATCGGACATATTGCCAAAGTGATAGCTGCTATTTGGAATAACACAGATCAAAAGACGTCGAGTGAATCGGAGAATTGGAAAGGAGAACGTACTTCGGAAGCGCAGCGCCTCACCTCGGCTGGTCCCAGGTGAAACGACCCGGCAGGCAACGAAGGAGTGCGAGGCAACCCGAGAGTCCCCGAAGCCGCCGACGCTCGTATGGGAAGAAGTCAACGGTAAATATTTCTTCGATCGATAAGATCGAGAGACTAACTAGTGATTCTAAGTCTATGACAGAAAAAGGGTAGAGACCACCATAGATGTTGTATCATTAGTGATTTGTATAGAATTAATAAATAGTTAAGTTTATTTTGTTCACGGAACAGTGGTGTTTGATTAATAACCCCGAGCCCATTCACGAGAAAGAACACCTGTCCCTTACAAATAAATTTACTGAGAACAAGCCGGCCTACCCGGTACGTCACACTTGGCGCCCGAACAGTATGGACTCGTGTATTTAAGAAATGTGGCTCAGGGATTAATTTAATAAGGGAATAAACTAATGACTCTTGAATTAACAAACTTGTGTAATAATTTTAAGAAACATAACAGTTTGAACAGGAAATATTGAAATAAAACATGGTATGTGCAGTTGTTTACTAGGAAAAAGTAGTAGAAATTTATTATTGTCATTTATGTAAAGGTAAATACTGTTGAGGAAATATAAAGCAATTATAGAAATATTGACAGGCAATGGTAATTGTGAATGTAAATGTTATTTAGTTAAATATGTGGTCAGTCAATCCAGAAAACAGTATGCAGAGTACCTATTATGTATGTGTAAAGGGAAAACAGTGTGTATAAGTATTGTGTTTGTTAGAATAATTATTTGTGTACATGATAACATACCATAGTTAAGTGAATTGTTTTCTCAATATTGGATAAAGAAGGAAATTAGTAGAATTTGTAGGAAAGTGTAATGAATACAAGAGAAGTTAATGTCATTTTGGTGTAAATTGTATATGCTAATTATTTTGATATATGGGCATGAATCTTACAAGATAATTTGAATCATCTAAAAGGAGTATAGCCCAGGTGTGGAGGGCATTGTTTATTAGCAGTGAATGAATACAAGTGAAGGGAATTAATATTGATTTGTTGGAATTTTGGGGAGTAATGTTTGAAAGCTGCATATGGTAAATTTTTGTGTCATTATTGAGGGAAGCTGTAGGAGTGTGTGAAATGAGACTGTGTATTATTGTTGTGAATTTGAATTGAAGTTGTGTATGCCAATGTTTTCAGGAATTTTCCAGAAGTGTTATTTGTATTATTTTGATATGTGATGTGTTTTATGAAGGGTATTTTTGTGTAGTGAATTTATGTGCATAGGTGATGTTAAATTTATTGCAGAGAGTGGATATTTGTATGTCATATGTGGTAACTGTATAGTGGAAATTAGTTGGTATAGTAGACTATACAATTGTGGTTTTCATGCAAAATTTAAAACGAATAGTGTATTCAGCTAATGCCTAGAATCACTGATAGGTCATTGTTCAATACAATACTTGGGAATTAGACTAATTAAATCAGGGAACAATTGCGTAGTATTGCGAGCGAGAGAGCTGAGGCGACATTACAAGCGCGGAAGCAGTAAAAGCGATTGAGAAAAATGAGTGAACGATACGAAGCAGTTGAAGACGAGAGATTAGATTGCGGCAGCAAAATGGAGGCTCAAAAGGCGATGTTGGGACGGAATGAGAAGATAGAGCGTGTGGAAGACTCGGATGATGGAATCGGCGGAAGTACGTGCCTGGATAGTAGGGACGCTGGAGTTGGAAGTAAATTAGATGACACGTCGGGCGATTATTTTGATGAAGAAGTAAAAGTCACATCAACGCCGATGAACCAGGTAGCAGGAACCCAAGTCAGGAGTACTCAAGCAAGACATCAGATTTGATGTTAATAATGAAATGATCAACGACCGACTTGAGAATCGGCAGAAGAACAAAAGAAGGTAATCGAGGAACAAAAAAGATCGGAAAAACAAATCAAGATGATGGAAGAACAGAAGGAGGCGATTAAACGAATTGAAAATCGGCAGAAGAACAGAACGGAAAGTTAATGGAGGAAATTAAAAAACAAATAGGACCTCTTAACAAGCAAATCGAGGAAACCCAGCAGAAAATGAAGAAGATAGCGGAACAGGTCGAGATTCAAAACCAATCCATCGCCAGTAAGTTTGTAGAGCAGGATCAGAAGATAGAATCCCAGATTGACAAATTGGGCGGGAGTTGAAAACCGACCTACATCAACAACTTGAGGAGAAGACTACCGCACAAAGTAAGGAGGTGCGCAAAAGGGAAGAAGACACCAAAATGATGCAGCAATTAATTAAAGAAGAAATAAAGGGAGATATACAGAATGTGCGAAGAAAGAGTATCATCCCTGCAATCGATGTGGAGCTAATCAAAGAATGCCGGACGACGCCGATCAGTGCGGGCGGAATACCAACTTTTACGCCTCCAAAATCATTGAAGTTTTCGGGAGATGGTCGAGAAAACCCATGCGCATTCATGCGGCAGCGGAACGACACCTAGCTGTGATCAACACGTCGGAAAGATGCAAGGTCCAGTTTTTGTATTTGATGTTGGAGGGGAATGCCCGGACGTGGGCCGACACTTTTGATGTATTTCCGGGGACGCTGAAGGAATTTCAAGACCGATTCTATGAGCGGTATTGGAACGATGAGATTCAAATGAATGTGAAGTTAAATCTAATGAATGGTTATTATACTCAGTCGATGGGAACTCTGCGGGAATATGCGACGCAACGTGTTGGATTGTAGGAACTCGTCCCAATGAGTGATCAGAAATTATGTGTTTATTGACACGTCAGTTTCACTGTCGATCCAAAATAATTTGAGAAGTTCGAACTATACCAATTTAGAGAGCTTTATGAACGCCTAGGAGGATATGACTTAACATTGCAATGCCCGAAGAATAAGAGGAAGGAAACGTGAAGCTAAGAACGGAACCAGTCAATAGACAAGGGAATGGTGGTGGAGCAGGCAACCAGTGGACGCGACACGAGACAGGAAGCCGGTGGCAATCGGAACCGAGTAACCAAAGACCGGAGTGGAGTAGACAAGACCCAAACCGTCGAGAAGAAGAGAGAGGAACGAACCGAGGTGCGCCCAATCAATCAACACGGCCTGGTCAAGTGGAGGACAGGAACATCTTTAAACAGATAGAGTCCGTGATGACAGGCGACCATGACGGACCAAGGAAGAAAGAGCTGAATGTGGTCCCTATCAATACAATTCGTCGGTCCATGAATCACAACCGTGGCAGAGAAAAAAGTTCGGAAGTTCTATGAGAAAATGACCACGATCAAAGTAGAATGCGAAGGGGTGGTAACTGAAGCACTGGTTGATACTGATGTACTACAACAGTTATATCAGAGGAATTTTATAATGAGTTGATTGCGAAAGGAAAGCAGTAATGTGCTTGCCCATGAATAGGGCGTACGTGATAGGAGCCACTCAGAAGAAGTCAAGCCCTATCACGAAACAAATAATGTTTAATGCTGAAATTGGCGATCAGAAGTATGAAGTGGTAGCTCTAGTAGTAAAGAAGTTGTTGTATCCGATGATTATAGGGACAGATTTTTATCCGAACGACGCGCGATTATTGATCTTGACCAGGAGTGGTAGAATTAGGAACCAGAATCGAGATGGAATGGGAATGGGAGAGGAATTAGAAATATGTACGGGCGTGTTATCGGAGGAGGGGATAGAAGAAAGACTGAAACAACAGGTTGACCAGATAGAAGTACTGGAAGCCCAGCACAGGAAGGCAAAGTCAAGAAGAAAACATATGAATTTCACGAGAGCAGACAATATTGTTGCAGTGTCCCAAAGTGTCTAACCCTAAACTAAGGTTATACGCAAAATTTTTTCCATTATATGAGGGGCGTACATCATTGAACAGGTAACAAACCCAAACGTGGCTAAACTAGTCAACGACAACAGAGAAGTGGTGGGACATTATAATTTTACAATTTAAGACCTTGCCTCAACAAGAGAAGGCAATGGACAAGAATAGACCATTAAGTCATTGAATTTTCCGGAGAAAATCCACAAAAAGGGGGAGGGGTAATGAAACGCACCGCGTTTCACCCAAAGAAACGGCGAGACTCAAGCACGAACACGGCAGAACGGTTGCAGAGGGCGCTGCTAGCTCACGAAAAACGGTTACGGGCGGCGAGGTGTCGTCGGTTTCTCAATTCGTTCCTTCAATCGCCATGCTGCTTTTCCGATCTTTTTCTTGTTCCTCTGCCGTTTTATCAAGTCGGTCGTTGATCATTTTCATTATTAACATCAAATCTGATGTCTTTGCTTGTACTCTGACTTGGGTTCCCTGCTACCTGGTTCATCGGCGTTGATGTGACTTTACTTCTTCATCAAAATAATCGCCCGACGTGTCATCTAATTTACTTCAACTCCAGCGTCCCTACTATCCAGGCACGTACTTCCGCCGATTCCTTCATCCGAGTCTTCTACACGCTCTATCTTCTTATTCCGTTCCAACATCGCCTTTGAGCTTCCATTTTGCTGCCACAATCTAATCTCTCGTCTTCAACTGCTTCGTATCGTTCACTCATTTTTCTCAATCGCTTTTACAGTGCTTCCGTGCTTAATACCGCCCTCAGCTCGTCTGCGCTCGCAATACTACTGCAATTGTTCCCTGATCTAATTAGTCTAATTCCAAGTAATTGTATTGAAACAATGACCTATCAGTGATTCTAGGCATTAGCTGAATACACTATACGTTTCAAACTTTGCATGAAAACCACAATAGTAAAGTCTACTATGACCAAACCCCAAATTTTTTCACTATACAGTTACCACATATGACATACAAATATCCACTCTCTGCAAATAAATTTTAACATCACCTATGCACATAAATCACTACACAAAAATAACCTTCATAAAACACATCACATATCAAAATAATAAAATAACACTTCTGGAAAATTCCTGAAAACATTGGATACACAACTTCAATTCAAATTCGCAATAATAATCCACAGTCTCATTTCACACACTCCTACAGCTTCCTCAATAATAACACAAAAATATACTGTATGCATTTTTCAAACATTACCCCCAACATTCCAACAAATCAATATTAATTCCCTTCATATTAATTACTTTCCATTCCTGCTAATAAACAATGCCCCTCCACACCTGGGCTATACTCCTTTTAGATGATTCTGACAATTATCTTAAGATTCATGCCCATATGCCAAAATAATTAGCATATACAATTTACACAAAATGACATTAACTTCTCTTTGTATTCATTACACTTTCCTACTACTTTCCTTTGCTTTATCCAATATTGAGAAACAATTCACTTAACTATGGTATGTTATCATGTACACAAATAATTATTCTAACAAACACAATATTTATACACACTGTTTTTTTACACCTACATAAATTAGGTACTCTGCATACTGTTTTCTGGATTGACTGACACATATTTAACTAAATAACATTTACATTCACAATTACCATTGCCTGTCAATATTTCTATAATTGCTTTATATTTCCTCAACAGTATTTACCTTTACATAAATGACAATAATAAATTTCTACTTTTCCTAAAAACAACTGCACATGCACACTTTTTTATTTCAATTTTTCCCTGTTCAAACTGTTATGTTTTTTAAAATTATTACACAAGTTTGTTAATTCAAGAGCCATTAGTTTTTTTCCCCTTGTTAAATTAATCCTGAGCCACATTTCTTAAATACAGAGTCCTACTGTTCGCCCAACTGTGACGTACCGGGTAGGCCGGCTTGTTCTCAGTAAATTTATTTGTAAAGGGCAGGTGTTCTTTCTCGTGAATGGGCTCGGGTTATTAATCAAACACCACTGTTCCGTGAACAAATAAACTTAACTATTTATTAATTCTATACAAATCACTAATGATACAATATCTATGGTGGTCTCTACCCTTTTTTTTCATATAACCCAGAATCACTGTTAGTCTCTCGATCTTATCGATCGAAGAAATAGTTACCGTTACTTCTTCCCCTACGAGCGTCGGCGGCCTGGGGACCCTCGGGTTGCCTTTGCGTCCTTCGCTGCTTGCCGGGGCGTTTTTCTTGGAACCAGCCGGTGAGGCGCTGCGCTTCGAAGTACATCTCCTTTCCATTTTCCCGGGCCACTCGACGTCTTTTGATCTGTGTTACTCCAAATAGCAGCTATCACTTTGGCATATGTCCGATCGACTATTGATTGTTATCACGCACAAATCGTCCGTCAATTAATCTTTCTGCACTCGTTCGTTCGCGATACTAGTTTGCTTTTCGATCCGGAGCAGCCCCAGATACGTCCTTCCTCGCCGGCGGCCAGCCAGCACGACTCCTCCGGGGCCCTTTTTTCCCCCGGTCGGCCAACCGACGACACCGCCGCCCGTAACCGTTTTTCGTGGCTAGCGAGCGCCCTCTTGCAACCGTTCTGCCGTGTTCGTGCTTGATGTCTCGCGTTTCTTTGGGTGGAAACGCGGGGCGTTTCATTATATATATATATATATATATATATATATATATATATATATATATATATATATATTATATTATGACGTACCGGTAGCCGCTTTTCGCATAAAATTTATTTGCAAGGGGCAGGTGTTCTTTTTCGTGAATGGACTCGGGTTATTAATCAAACACCACTGTTCCGTGAACAAAATAAACATGAACGATTTATTATTCTATAACAAATCACTATTGATTACAATATCTGTGTGGTCTTTATCCTTTCTTTACCTCAACCCAGAATCACTTAGTTTTTCGATCTTACATCGATCGAGGAAAATTTACCGTTTAATCCTCCCCCTCGAGCGTCGACGCTTGGGACTCTCGGTTTGCCTCGTGCTCATTCGCTGTCTGCCTGAGTCCGCTCCACTGGGGACCAGCCGATGCGATGCGTTGGTTTCCAGACGTTCTCCAGCATAATCTTCCTACGGTACCTCTGCGCCTCCTCGCTGAACTCCTTTCCAGTTCACCAGATTTCTTGATGTCACCTTCCGCGAGCTGATAAACGCCACTAATTATTCAAAGTACAGTTGCAGCACGTGTCTCAACATTTCACCAGGCTACTAGTCTCGTGGTGTACGACTCTGCACACAAGTTCTCTCGATCTGTACTACCCCAGATAATAGCTATCACTCTGGCACTACGTCCAAGATACTAATGATGGTTATCTACACAAATTGTCCGTCAATCACTTTGTCAGCGCTCATTCGTTCGCGACACTATTCTACTCTGTTCGAACGCGGAGCAGCCCCAAGTACGTCCTTCCTTACCGGCGGCCGGCCAGACACTGAAGCCTCGCGGCGTCGTTTCCCACGCCTCGGCCAACCGACAACACTTCGCCGCCCGTAACCGTTTCTCGTGGCTAGCAGCGCCCTCTGGCAACCGTTCTGCCGCGTGCTTACTGATGTATCGCCGTTTCTTTAGAGCACAAACGCGGTGCGTTTCAATATATATATATATATATATATATATATATTGTGACATCACGAGGTTATACGAACCTAACGCCACCATAAGCCACTAGAAAGACCAGAGAACTGAGAAATAGGGTACGAGGCGGGCGATGGTCCGAGAGGCGACATCTACCCGCAGGTTTCGTACCCCGATGTCCAAGTTGCGGATAATATTTTCTCGAGAGGCGCGAAGAAGGAAAATTCACCTCCAGAAATTTTCCCCAGGCGGAGTTGCATAAATACCGTGACGCACTTCGGTAGAGCTCTCTTACGACTTCGACAGCGACGGCGACTCAACTAAATTCTTCAGCGGTAGTAATCGGTTAGTGCAGGAGTATAATTTTACTGCTTAAGTAAATCTGATTTAAGAAACGCGGTAATAAGTGATAGAATTCAGAAACAAAGTGCATGTACAGCATTTGCACTAACATTACGCGAGTAAGCAAGCGTTGTGACTCCTCGAACTTGAAATAGTTTCATCATCGAAGTAAATTCACGCAGAAGGACTCTGAACGAAATCCAGTATTAATTTTGTACGCTACGACCACGCACGCTCAAAGTGTGGTAAGTCGGCCGAGTGCTAAAGTAGTCAATTCAAGCACGTTAGTTATTTAAAACTGGAAGCGCGAGCAACGGTACGCGCAGCCGGCAGAAGGACGACTCCCAACACTCAAGCGTAGGCGAGAAGGACTTGGACCAATCCATGGGTGTACGAGTCCGAGGACGAAGAAAGGTTTGGAATTTGGACGGTGGCGGCATCGGAGATCGAGCGAAAAGTGGTGACCGTGGGGCATCAACCAGTCAAGTGACGTGGCGAGGACTGCGAGCGACCGAACACTCCAAGGTTAACTGACGGCGAGCGGGAAGGAAATGTCGAGGTAAAGAACAGCAGCTTCTATGCGACAATTTGTTGGGAAACTGTGTAGCTTAAACACCAGGCGTAGCGTCCTAAAATAGGTGAAAGTTCCATATAACTACTGAAATATTTCGAATGTATGAGCAGCAGTTTTGATTTCATTCGCTGTACGCACAGTAAATTCGTTGAATACCATACCTTGTACAACTTTCCTAAAGTAAATTATAATTGTTCATGTAATGTAAAGTAATCTTATTGAAAGTATTGTTTCCATTGTATGATGTCAGGAATAATCAGTTGCTATAATTTTGTAAAGGTTTACGATTTAGTAACGTGTGTGTCACGTTTATTCTTGTGCTAGAGTTAACAGCATTGTAATAAATGCCAGCTCAAGGCTGACCTCTGTAAGTCTATAAAAGAATAATTGTGAGAATCACTTAAAGGGCCGTGCACGGAAAACTTTAGATTAACAAAAGTTAAATGAGGTACATAAATAATTGGGAAGGAGGTCAAGCAAAGTATTGTAAATAGTGCGCATTGAAGTAATCAGGCAGTAAAGGTGACGCCTATACATTCTCTTATGGTTGTGTTATTTCTGTTCTTTGTTTCTTTTTTTCTTTCAGTGACCATCTACGTAAAGTACATACTTATTGTATATTTGTGCCACTGTGTAATTTGTTTTACTGAATATATGCTCATTTTACCAGAATTTTATATAATTCATTGTGTCAAGGGTTCAGACCTTTCTCATCCGAAAGATCCTGCTTCCTGTGAATTCAAAGCTCGCTTCACGAGCATTCATAGTTTCACGCTTCATCGCCACAGTACATCCATAGTGCATTTTTTTCTCAGGAGATGGCGGTGTCTTCCCGCTGGATGGCGAGATCGCGCCGACCTACCGTCGGCTAGTGGGGTTCCTCTAACCAAGACTCTCCACCAGCGGGCACCCCTTAGCCGGACAAACTCTAAACTCCCACCGGTCTCCCAGAATATGTGGTAGTGTGTCATGTTAGTGTAAGGAGATATAGGACAAGGAAGAGGAAGGACAGATCGCGCGCGGTCCGTGGCCCGTTTGATAGGGTACTGCTCCGGCATTCGCCCAATGTTGATCGGAGAAACCACGGAAACTACCGATCAGAGCAGCCGGCCGCTAGAATTCTTCTCCAGACAGCGACTGAATTCGACCTGCTGAAAAACTGAGTGTCGAAAATCCTGCCGCCGTCAGGACACGAACCTAGGACGGGTCAGAGGCGCTGCAGTGACATCAGTTGATGCACTGAGCTACCGCACTACCGCTCCCGGTAGGTGTGAACAAAAAATTAATATACCTCCCCCTAATGAAAAAAGAATTTGATATTTTGATAAGCCCAAAACTCAGATTTAGTCTGAATTATAAAATCAGCATCCAGGAATAATGCAGTATCGACAAAATCGGATGCCAAAGAATACTCCTGTACGGATCAACAAGATGTAATATTCCATACTTGGTGTCAGCGCTGTGCTGATGGACAGGCCTAAACACATTACATTAAAAAGGTGAAAAGAGGATGTTGAGAGCCGTGATCTGGTGGAAGGACGCATGGAATCAGTCTCTAGAAACAAATATTGAAGCGATATGAGATTAATACGTAAGCAGTTGGTGAGGTGCGAGCGGATTTTCAGCATAGGTTGGGTATTATTTAAAAGATAGTGATACGGGAATTTATGATTAGTTGAGGTTTAAGAGCTTGGTATTTTTTAAATTGTAGTATTAAATTATAATTGGAAATTTTATTAATGTAGTAGTTGGAATTTCAATTAAAATAGGCTCCGTGTTTCGACGGAAGGTTAATGTTACGGTAGCTCCGTAGATGGAAGGATCTTTCAATAGTAGCTGAATATAGTCAGTCGCGAGTAGTGCTTCATACGAAGCACACATGGAAAGTCGCAACCGCGTATTAAGTTGTGAGATTATTAAGTCCTCGTAATATCAAATCCTTCAGGACATTCTGAAACATTTTTAATTTAGGCAGGACGCGAGAATTGGTGTAACAAGATTTCATATACAACATTCTGCTAGTCAGCCAGAAGCCATCTATCAAGATTTATAGGAAAGCTTACGAACAATATTTAAACCCGTACGGTGTGTTAATGTATTACATTGGAAAAGAAATTCTCATGAGATCGAAATAATTTGTAACAAATGTAAGAATATATGTTAAATTTTATTGTTGAAAAGCAAATAATTTATATTACTTCCCATCAATCTAATAATTGGTTTCAATCAATTGAACTTCCAGGAATCGTGATTCTGTATGAATTACACGTCCACATGCAACACGTAAGGTAATACGTTGCAATTCCTTTTATGATTAAATTGAGTAAATTTAATAATTTAGTATTAACATTGAGAAAATTTGCAGCGCAGCAGGTAACAGAATAACAATATTAACAATGGCAGTGAAGTAATCCTTGTCATAGTATTAGATGTTTGATGACATATTATCACAATAGTAAAAATAATAGGAGGCCAAAAGTATTTTACGAATAGCTAGCGAAGCGCAGCGTAGAAAAAATGTTTTCACAATATTGAAGAGAGAGAAAGAGAGATTGAGACAAAGAGAGAAGAGAGACAGAGGGAGAGAAAGAGAAGAGAAGAGAGAGAGAGAGAGAGAGAGAGAGAGGACCAATACATTTTATATAATTTATATAACTAATAAAGCTTTATAAAATTAAAAGATAATTCAAAATAAACGCAAATAAGGAAAAACATTCCATTTAAATATATACATCCTCCCTTCAAGGAAAAGGTGGCAATTATAAATTGAGAGGGCGTATTAACGTAAAAATCGTTATAATTTGCAAAAGTTAACAATGAAATCAAGCACAAAACAGGGATGGAATTGGAAGAAACAGACCAAAAATTAGTACACTTACACAAAATAAAAAACGGAATATATCACAAGTATAGGAATGTTTTAGGGAATTTTATTTTAGCCAGAACAATGTCGTCAATGTTTTGAATAAATTTTATTCAACATGGCATTAATGTTGTGTGTGTTTGTATCGTAGTATCTCCGGGATTAATCTTGAATATTTGCCAAGTTCGTTTAAAAATGGCAGGAGCTGTCAAAATGAAAATAATGAAGATATCAAGGCGATGTCGAGAAATTCAGTTCATTCCTTAGAGCCCCCGTTGCGAACGGTTGCCAGCAGCGCTCCGCTCCGATAAGCTCAAGGCGTACTAGTCTGCGGCGAGCTCTCGACCTGCGAGGGCCGCCGCGCTCCGGTGTATTCAAAACTTAATTTGTTTTCAAGTGCTATAGTCGAAAGTATTCAGTGTTTACAAGTTAAACTGTTACAAACAAGTTACAAATGTTTCCCTATCAGTATTCTCATACTGGGAGCTTGTGAAGTGCAATGGAAACAGTCTACAGCAATGGAAATCAGCCCATCAACAGTCGCCTGACGCCCCAGATCAACGTGAAAGCTCTCAACTTCCTCACCAGCAGGGCTATGAACAGCAACTTCCACACGGAAATTCCGCCTCTACCGCCGCATCAACCCAACTAACCGCTACGAAGTACTTGAAATCGGCCAGACCTCCAGCAGAGTGCTCCAACAACGGCAGGGAAAAAACAGAAGCGACTTCAGAGATGACCGTGAGAACTCAAAAGGTCAGTACCAAACAACAGACCAGCTAGTGGCAGTGAAAAGTGATTGTGAGCGTACCAACAAATAATAAATATGCAGCACAGTGACCTAGATGATAGTGATATCAATTGAGGCTACCTCGGAAAACGTATATGAAGAAACTCCCCAGTGTTCATACATATGCACACAACCATACGTTATTAATAGAGATCTGAAAAAGTTTGACTTCAAGTTCCTACAAAACAATACCAAAATAAGAGGAAAGATCCATCCAATAATAGAATTATAATAGATTCAACAATTAGAGTTCAGCCTACAACAATTGTAGATTTTAGAAATCTTGTCAAATTCCATGAGAACTTCTAGATTTCCATTCATTTAGAGACCAAAGCAACAGGCCCCTATCGGTAATATTACGTGGTGTACCAACATGCTATTCTGACAAGGAAATATTCGACGAACTTAATCGTCTTAACTTTCCGGTGCAAAAAACTAATAGACTTTACAAATTTCATTCCCCCACCATCCTGTGCGGGGTCAAAACTTTTAAACAACGACGTGGCAAAAACCATATATAAATAAACAATCCCTTCAATGCTATAATTAAAGTCGAGGAAAAAGAAATCAGTATTCCCAGTGCAATGCAACGCTACGGCAACGCTACGCAACTGTCAACGCTACGGCCACTCAAAACAACTGTGGGTGCGAGTCCCGCTGTGTGCGCTGTCTTGGCAGTCACCATTACGGAGCTTGCCCTTTGCCTGCAAACGCGCCACCCCGGCGCATAACTGTCTCGGTTGACACCGGGCTAATTACAAACAATGTCCTAAATTCCCAACAAAGGTCATAACTCAAGTTATGCTAACGAGAACTTCGCAAACTTTCAACAGCCTCGACCACCGATACCTCAAGTTGAAAGGCCCGCCTCCGCCAGTTTTGATACACCAACTTTCCTTCATTACAATATCAATAACCCAGAAGGCAAAAGCTAACACCCCTCTTTACGCCCAGATGGCTTCACCAACCAACCCCATAGATTTCACCACCCAAATAGTCAACAATGTTATCTCTCAACTCATGGCATATGTAGTTCCACAACCCCAATCTTTAATAAATTCAATAATCTCTTCGCTATTACCAATGTCTAAAATAAATTAAGCGGTCTATCACTCCTCAATTGGAACTGCAATGGAGTTGAAAACAGTTTGACTACTTCTCTCATTTCTTGCGTTCAAATGAGATCGAATGTTGCCTCCCTAACTGAAACTCATCTGGGCCCCTCCTCAAAATGCAAGCTAAAAATCCTGGATACGTATCCTACAGAAATGACCAGCTAGGGACAAAGCTGCAGGTGGGATAGCAATTTTAATCCTACAAACAATTGCACTTTTGCAGTTTGAATACTCCTTCATCAGAAAAATTAAAACGATAGGAATCAAACTAACTCAGGCAAATCAACTCGGCGTTCACGTAATTGCACGTATAGGCCTCCCAATAGACCATTTCCAACCGACATCTTAAACAGTTACTTTCTTTTCAAATTCCAATAATAATTAGTGGTGACCTTAACATAAACACAAGTTGTGGGTTGCAACACCACCTCGCCCCAAGGCAAAAGCTCCTCCAAATTGCAACGGAAAATGACTGTACAGTAAATACACTACATCCCCCCTATTGCAACACACAACATTAAACCCGACACTAGATGTAACTTTAACTAAAAATATTAATCTCCCGATAATACAAGCCCTCAACCAGAATTAAACTCCGATCACACGCCGGTAATAATAAGTTTCAACATAAAAAAAAATACCCGTTACACAAGACCACGCATCGTCACAGGCACAATTAATTGTCAAAAATTCCGAGAATACTTGTCCCCCACCTGTCAGTACCTAAAATCTAACTAATAACATAAGAATAGAAACCGAAATGAACACTTTACCTCACTCATCCACAATGCAATTAAAGAACCAAACACCTGTCCCAAGATCAGGTTTCAAGGGAACTCAACATCCCAACAAACTTCTGAAAATGATTGCACCAAACGCCAACTAAGATGCAAATGGCAGAGGCTCCAGCTCCCTCACTTAAAAAACAAATAAACAACTTAAGCCATCAAATAAACAAAAAAATCGAAAGATTAGATTTCTTTTCATGTCAGAAATCTATTAGTCAAATTACTCCAGCTTCACATAACCAGTGGTCAATATTAGGGGATTTAACTAAAAAAAACTAACATCACAACAATTAAATCAGAAATAGCGAAGCCATAACTGACAGCGAAAAAACGAGCATTTGCAAAACACTACTCCAGCATTCAGCCCCATAATATCTTTTGACACGGAATTCACAAATAAAGTCAAATGAAATCAACAAAGATTGGTATACAGCAGAGTTACCTACAAATTTATCTCACCTAGAAATTAAAGCAAATAAAATGCCTACGTCAAAGAAATCCTCAAGCCACGATCAAATTCCAAACTTCATAATAAAGAACTCCACACCAGGCTATTACTGTTTTAACAGCAATTTTTAATGCATGCTTAAGGCTAGGTTACTTCCAGAATGGAAACATGCAAATAATTCGGTCCCAAACCAGGAAAAGATCATAAACTAATTTGAAATTACAGACCCATTAGCTTAATTCCTTCAATCAGCAAAATCTTGAAAAACTCATACTAACTAGAGACTAACAAAATACCTCAGCAAAATTAACGCAATTCCCAACATCCCAAATTTAGTTCAAAGAAAGCATTCTTCAACCACAACTCTCAGACTTACAAACCATATAGCAAATTCTTTCCAAAACAAAAATACACTCTTGCAGCCTTTTTTGACGTATCACAAGCCTTCGACCGTGTCTGGCACACAGGCACTATACAAACTCAAGATATTGGGCACACCATCATTTCTTTTAAAATAATCCAAAGCTTCATCCTAGGTCGAACGTTTACAGTATGGATAAACAACAGCTTCAACATTGAAAATATTTCTGGAGGGTACCAAGGATCATCCTTTCCCCTGCTATACAACATTCACAGCAGTTTCCCCTCACCAGAAAAATCTAAATGGCCACCTTCGCTGATGACACCACCCTATTCATTTCCTCCAGCAATTCTGAACTAGACAAAGCTCCCAAAAAAAAGACCATACAAAATTTGTAACTTGGCTCAGAAATGGAGAATAGCTCTAAATGCATCTAAAACAGTTTGCAAAGTCTTTGCATTAGAAAAATACCCACCCTACCACCACTAAATATTAAAACACTCTAGTACCCTGGGCAGAAAAATCCAAAACAGTCAGATACCTCGGCTTACATTTTGATACAAAACTAACATGGAAAGAACATATAATTAAAATAGAAAAAACCACAAAACAAAAAATTGGCAAACTATACCCCTTATCAACAAAGTCTCACTTGAGAACAGAAACTGCCCTATCAATATATAAATCCATTGTAAGACCATCAATGTCATACCTTGTGCAGGTTTGGTGAGAGCCTCAAGTCATCACTCAAAAAATTCAAACTATTCAGAACATTCCTTCGACTGGCAATAAAAGCTCCTTGGTATATTACAGACAGCAGATTCATCATGAACTAAAGATTCCTCCACTATCTGAATTTCTATCTAAACTCTCAAAAAAGTTTTTTAAAAAACCTAAGCCAATGTCCAAGCACAAACATCTTCAATCTTAATAGAAATGGCCAACAAACCTAGAATTAAATCTAAATTTCCCAAGATGTTTTCTTCCCTCCCTAATGAAAATCTGCATATAAATCTGCTGCCATGAGAAATTATCACCTGCCATCACAAGACCAATCCCTTTGAGGTAATAAAAGTAGTTTTGTAAATAATAGTTGTAAATAAAGTAATTGTAAGAACCATTTTTTATTTTGTATTATAAAATTATTAAATTATATCCTATTTTGTTTTGTTATTGTAATTCTCTTGTTTCTTTAGAAAAATGTATATAACATGTAAACTTGTCAACAAAATAATGTAAGCAGCAACCTGCTGATCTTAAAATAAAAAGAATAAAAAATTCAGTTTACTTTTATTTCTGTCTCCCTTTAAAGTTATTATCATTTCTTTATTTCTTTGTTTAAAAGCACGTTTTGTGTATCCCACAGACAAAAATCAGGAAAAGCTCGACAATTAAGGCAGAAAAGTACATTTTCTTTACCAGATAAAGAGCATTTTTGACAGCCCTATGATTTTGGATAACCAACCCAGATAATATGACGATTAAACACAGAGACATTACACATAAATCTATCCTAAAGCACTATAAAAATGCCAAAAGTTTTCTTTTAATAAATTATATTGTTCCTAATTTTTTTTAAACTTCCATCAACCATTTACTTCATTTTATTGTTATTTGGATTATACAATTTCTTTTCAGCGCTTACGAATGATTTTATAAAATTTTTAAAAACAGTTTTTTCTGTAGGGTGGTCATTTATTGACGTCTCATCAGTATGGTATTGCATCTATTTATCCAAAAAGTCCGGGTCAAATGGTCCAAAAAAGCACCCATACTTGTACTTATGATACGAACATGGCCTTGACAAATTGGACATCTTTGAATCAGTATGGCGGCTTCTTAGGACCAAAAAGGTTCATAATCAACAATAAAAACAATTTTTACCATCAGAGCAAATCATTGCTTTATTTTATTTATTTATTTAGTCAAAAAAAGGGCAAAACTGTATGTGACTAGGGGGATTTCAATCCCTTAACAAATTAACTATCAATAGTTGAAGATGAAAAATAATACTAACAAAAATATTTAAATAATAATAATTAAATAATAATAAAATAATAATAAAATAATAATAATATAATATAATAATAATAATATAATATAATATAATAATATAATAATAATAATAATAATAATAATAATAATATAATAATAATAATAATAATATTAATAATAATTTAAAGAGAGAGTTAACATTTCAAAACTAGATATTTCGTTCCCGAATTATGAAAATTTATTTGTAACGTAAACGAACAGACAGATTTGTTTTTTCTCTATTGCTAACAAATGAAAGCCCCTAACTCTACTACTAAGCAAAGGAAAGCTCAATATTCCTCATCATACTATACTCAAAATTATCTTACTTCGCATCTACAGACCTCCAACAAAGCAGGCTTTAAAACTATTTCAATTTCCCTAGAAAATCTAGAATAACTCTGAACAAAATTAGTAACCTCTTTTTTAAATCCTTTTATTGTATGTGGAATTTCAATACTGATTTCTGGCAAATCCGGAAAGCAATTTCCCTATTTAATTCATTCTTTTAATTTAGATAGTACACAAAACTACCTGCAGAATATCAAATCACGAACAGCAATAGTTCAAATCATAATTTAAAAAAACAATTAGAAAAGAAATAATAACGAATAATCTAGTTAAAAGTAACCACTATCAAATTCTAACAATTACTATAACATGAAGACTGACACAATAAATAAAACAGCATGTGCAGAGCATTTCTTAACTTAAACAATTATTTACGGACTACTTGCTGAAGGAATCATGGGAGCAGTTTAAAAGCTATTGACACAAATAAAAAATTTTAAATTTATTTTTCTCAAAACTATTATTTCATTTTAAACCCGGAAACCTTTAAAAAAGAAAATTAAAGTTTTCACGAAAAGTAATACTTGGATCACAAGAAATTAGAACATCATTTAAAACAATCATCATCTACTTTATTTCTAAACATCATAACGTATCCTCGGTTTCCATGACCACTTTCGAAATATAAAAGAATTTTAGAAAAATAATTCAGGCAAAATAATGAAAAATAATGAGGATATTTTGCGTTAGAAACAAAACTAAACAATGTGGAATTTGTAAAAATACGACCACGTCATCACATTTCCTAGAGAATGTTGTTTTAAAGGATAATGAAAGGTAACAAGAAATCCAGAAAAAGTTGCAATGTTTTTAAACAACACTTTCTAAATTTTGCAGTTGATCTCGAAGAAAATAAAATTAATAATTCAACATCATATGCTTCTCAAACAAATTTCGACACGATGTTTATTTGTGAAACTTCTAACGAATCCTCAGAATAGTCAGTAAACTAAAAATAAATATTCATCTGGGTTTTGATGAATTTCAGGATTTTTAAAAAAACATGTGCGCCTGCCATTAACTCCATTCTCAATGCTTTCTTGTGCACAGGAATATTTCAGATATTTTCAAAACAGCAAAAATTTAAACCACTTTTAAAAGGGAACAAGAAATTCAAAATTAGCCGTTTCCCTTTTGTTATTTTCTCAAAAATATTAGAGGCTTTTTTATAGCGATTGTTTCGTTCTTTAAAGATGTTGCCTCATTGGACCAAAATGAAGAACCCATTGGGATATTTTGAGATCTTTCAAAGCTTTTGACGTTATTAACCATAACAATGCCAATAACCATTCCAATTGACATGGAGGTCCCAAAGGTTCGATCTTAGGTCATATCTTCTTTCTGTTGTATATAAAATATGACCTCATCTATAAAATGGAAGAACAGTTCTGTTTCCCGATGACTTGAATGTTCTTTGCAAAGAAAGAAGCAATAAATGTACCATTTCAAAATTTCAAATTGGTTTTTTAATAACAAATGAATAGTTAACGAAGGAAAAACTGTCTCAATGCAATTTTTGTTTCAAATCAGCAATCGTATTCCTGAAAATTAACAATATGCAATTGCTGATGTTGAGTAACAAATTTCTAGTCTCTCAATTCAATCAAACCTCAAATGGAATGTCCCTATAACAAATTAAACACTCAATTAAGCTCGTTATGTTCTTTATTTATTTATTTATTTTACGTCAAAAAACGTTAAAACTGCGTATGACGTCCCATGGGAAAAGTGAATTTGTCATTTAAATTCGTGATCCACCCAAGTCATTTACGACTTAAATTTTTGAATTTGAAAGGAGAAAAATACAAAAAACTCCCATGTAGTAAAATCTATTTTCAAAATAAATAAGCAATAAATTTGAAAGGGGGAAAAAACAAAACTCCCAAAGTAATAAAAACTATTTTCAAGGGTAAATAAGCAATAAATTTTGAATTTTGAAAGGGAGAAAAAAACCAAAAACTCCCCTTAATAAACTCAATTTTCAAGGATAGATAAGCAATAAATTTTGGCTCTTTTACTTCCTGCCGACAACATCAAAACGATAATTTGAATAATTGTATTTCCCCCTGAATTCTAGAAGACGTGACGAAAATGAATTACATTTATGTCCAGAAGCAAAACAGGGCCATCTCAGCATTTGCTCAATTGATCGGGAAACTGGACGAAAACCGATCGAGATGGGTCTTTGCCCGGAAGCTGTAATTACAATAGTTTTACAGGTTGTTTATCTCTTTTCTACAGTTCAAATGGTAAATAATGCATTATGTATGTTAAAATTAAAATGTTACTTTTCTTGTGATGCTCAGTATAGTCTCTTTGTATAAACAGTTATCAGCAAACAATTTCCTTTGATTTAAACTTTTCTATAAGTTTAATCGTTTAATGTCATCTGGCAAGTGTTGTAAAATAATGTACATGTATTGTATGTGAATCTTTTGTAATGAGCTGTTGTCTGTCACCGTGAATAGATTTCTACTCGAGTGTTATAGTAATAACTGCTTTTCTGAAAATATATTCCCTTGAGCAAGTCATTTTTAAAACACTGATTTAAATAAAAAGACACGGTAATGGTAGAATTCTAGATTAATGAAGAACACATGAATCACGTGGGTGGGATTTGGTTATTATTCATACAATTCGTTTTTGTAATCTAAATGTCTGGAGCTATAAGATGCTTTTCCCAGAATATTATGCCATATCTCAGGCGGAATGAACATTCATGAAGTATACAAACGAGCAGTTTGAAGGTGACTGAATTGCAAGAATTCTGAACGCGTAGCATAATGAACTTAATTTGTGTTCAATTCATTTAAATGGACGTTCCATTTAAGGTTTGACTGAATTGAGAGACCAAAAAATTTTTGCCTTAACATCGATCAATGGTACACTGTTCATTTTCAATGGAGCGCAAATTGTTTATTTGAAATGAAAACTGCATTAAAACCGTTTTCTTTTCGTTTACTATTAATTTGTTATTTCGAACCAATTTGAAACATCTGATATTGTACTATTTACTGTTTCTTTATTGCAAGGATACTTGTATCATCCGCAAAGAAACCGTTCTTCCGTTTCAGATCGACGAGGCATATCGTTTGCGTAAAAGTAGGAACAGAATAGGGCTAAATCGATCCTCGAGAACTCCGCATGCAACGGGCAAAGAGTCGGAAAGGTTGCGTACGTAATGTTCCATCATTCAGTAGTATTTCAACTCTCTGAGATCGTTGTTTAAATTTGACATATACCAATCTAGAGAATACCACGAATTCCATATGAAGGTAATTTGAAAGTAAAATATCATGATCAATGACGTGAAAAGCTTTTGAAAGATCTAAAATAATCCAATAGGTGCCTCTTTTGATCCAATGATGAGGCGACATCTTTAAGAAAAGAAAATATAGCTTATTAATGTTATCATTCAAAATTCTTTCTAATTCTGTCAGCCTTCATTTTACAGCTCGTCGTGTATTTTGCAAATGTACATTCCGCGTGAGATATGGCATAATATTCTGGTAAGCTCATCCTTTACTTCCAGACATTAGATTGCAAAGAAAATCATCGAATAATGAAAATGATGCCATCACGTGATTTCTGCAAGCCTCTTTCATTGAGCTTGGAATCTTACCATTGCCTTGCCTATTTACTACGAATCTAGCATTTGTCAAAACTGACTAAACTGGGAACTTATTTTCATGTAATACTGATACTATAGTTACAACACACGACGTAGAAATCATTTCATCAAGTGTCAGCATCAATAGCTCACTACAGAATCACATACAATACAAGTACATTACTTTACAACGCATTGATCAGATGAAATTAAAAATTAAAATTGGTACAAATTAAGAAAAAGTAAAATCTTTTCTGCTGCAAAACTGTTTCTATACAAATAGAGACTAGACTGATCGTCAAAAAGAAAAATAATGTTTACTTTAAAAAACAATGATATGGTACAATGAATTACATTTGCATTATATATTTTAAAAGACTTCAATGCCTGTAACAAGTAATGCTTCATCTTCGGATCAATGATCCCCAAGTCGTTAGAGTTTTGTCCAGTTTCCCTGAGCAAATGCTGAGATGCCTTTTTTACTCGGACAAAATGTAGCTTCACTATGCATTTTTATTAAGCTCTTCTTTTGCTTACAGAGGTTAGTGAGGCTACTACTAACTATAAGTTAGTTGTACTATTATTGTTAGACATGCAGAAAATCAAATCTGCAGTTCGTGTAGCGCTGCAAATAGTTTTATAACTTGGAACAAAAATACCTAGTTTTAAAATGTTACTAATCTCGCTAAAGATGATTATATTAATGTATTATTATTATTATTATTATTGTTTATTATTATCTTCATTCATCTTTCAACTATTTATCGTTAAAATGTTGGATGAGATTTTGTAATCAAAACGTGCATCTTCTCCCCATACGTTGATTGATTTTATGTGTTTCAGGCGCGTGAACGGCTTTGATCATTAGTCCTGTAAATTGTAGTGCATATTTTTGTCTCGGAGATGGTGGTTTCCCCGCTGGATGGCAGATCCGCGCCGACCTACCGTCGGCTAGTGACGTTTTCCCTAACCAGGACACCATGGGAGACCGCGGCGCGCCGCCCAGCCGGGACAAGCTCTAAGTCGACCGTCTCCCGGAATATGTGGTAGTGTAGTGCATGGTAGTGTAAGTTGTGTGTAAGGGAGGGGATAGGACAGGAGAGGGAAGGATAGATCGCGAGCGGTCCGTGGCCCGTTGGTAGGGTACTGCTCCGGAATTCGCCTGGGGTTGATCGGTGGAACCACGGAAAAATACCGATCAGAGCAGCCAGTCGCTAAATTCTCCTCCAGACAGCGACTGAATCGGTCCTAGCTGAAAACCTAGAGTCGAAAATCCTGCCACCATCAGGACTCGAACCTGGACCTCCCGTCAGAGGCGCTCCAGTGACATCAGTTGATGCACTGAGCTACCGCTCCTATTAAACTTGTTAATAAAAACGGCACTTTGACATCATGCATTGTATGTATCTCTTTCCTTACAAACATTTAAAACAAAAATATATACTAGTATTTTTGAGAATATCTTCTTTCGATGTTTTGAAAATTTAGAAACAAATCTAATTAGAAAACTACATAAACACTACTAATTTCTGTAAAACTAAACAATTTAAGATGTAAATTGAGTAATAAATTACATTAGGAAAGAATATCTTCCATCAGTTTTCAAGGTGATAGCATGTTCCATGAAATTTGAACGTTTACCATTAAACATTCAAGAGATTTAATGAATTTCGAAAATATATTATATTTAAAACAGGACTTACAGACTTATCAGATCAAAAGATTGAGAGCAAAATTGGAGCCATATTCGAGATAATCTTCGTGTATTTTTCGAAAATGTTACGATTTGACTCAAATTACTGAAACTACCTCACATTTTAAAGAAATTATTTGCCATAACTTAAGAATAACTTAAGGATAAATTTCGTTAAGAAAAACGCTCTTCAATGGCGAATTGAAAAAAGTTTGCAATGTCCATTTTTATGAAAAACCATTTTACATATTTCTGCACTTACGCAAGAACAAATTACATAAAATAGGAATTATTCTTGAGAAAAAATTTGTGCTATGAACTTCCAATAAAATATCCCCCAAAATTAAAATTTCTATTCCATTTCAAATTTCCTGGACCACGAGTTCCGACAGTTCCAGCGAAGAATATCCTTTTTAGAAATTCTAGTAGAGTTTAGGTTGTTCTAGTGCTGTTCCAGACAGACCGTTCCATGTATACAAATACTCGAGAAGTTCGTATGTTAACAGTTGTGTATAATGCTAATTGCGTGCAATTTATTACTTCTAATATTTCGGATATCATGTACAAATCACTTTCTGTCCGTCAGTCGGTCGGTTGGTCGTTCACCTGTCTGTCCGACGATTCTGCCGTTGCCGTCGATCCGCCAGTTCGTCTGGCCATCAGTCCGTCCGTTTAAGGTACTGCCCCTAAATCATTTCAACGATTTTCTCCTAAATTAATATTTTCGATCAATCAGATTCATTGATCGATTGATCATTAGTGTTTCGGTAGCGTCAACTGTAATGGTCGTTAGTCCGATGTAAGTGCGATGCCTGTTTTAACATTTGAGATGGCGGCGTTCTTCACCTGAGGATGGTGAGATCCTACATCCGACAGGTCGGCAAAGATTCTCACCAAATTGCCGACGGGTCGCAGAATTCTCACCAGCGTGGCACCACCTGAGCGGACAAACTAAGACACCGATTGGTCTCCCGACATTTGTGGTAGTGTATTCATGTCCGTGTGTGTGTGTGTGTGTGTGTGTGTGCGTGTGCGTGTCTGTGTGTGCGTGTGCGTGCGTGCGTGTGTGTGTGTGCGCGTTTGTGTGTGTGTGTTTTGTGTGTGTAAGGGTGATACGATACGGAAGGGAAAAACGGACGCGAGTCGTTTTGTTAGAACACTGCTTCGCCTGGTGTTCATCGGAGAAACCACAGGAAAATACCGATCAGAGCAGCCGGCCGCCGAATTCACCTCCTGATGAGTGACTGAATTCAGAAATAGCTGTTTAGCTAGTGTCGAAAATCCTTCCCAGGTGAGATCGGTGCCGACCTATGCTTCGGCTTGCAGGGTTCCCAACCTGGTATTTCCACCAGGGGTCACGCAGCCGGGACAGAGCTAAGCTCTGCCTTAAGGTCTCCGTCATGAGTGGTAGTATAGTGCTTGTAAGTGTACGTATGTGAAAGTAGAGATAGGACAAGGAAGGGAAGGAAGATCATTGCACTCTACTACTGCGTCCTTGCAGGTATTGATAAAAGTCACGGAAAAATGCGTATGAGAGCAGCCAGCCACTGGAATTCTCCTCGAGACGGCGGCTGATTTCGACTTGGCTTGTGAGCTTGTGACGAAAATCCTGCCGCCGAGACTCGAACCTACGACCTTCGATCAGAGGTCCTGAAGAGACAACAGCTGCCCTCAAGCCACATCAGCCGTCTGAACGAACTCGATTCCCTGCGAGTTTGAAACGGATATTTTGATTGAGGGGATAGCATGAAATTCCAACATTTTCAAAATATCATCGAAAGGATTCATTTTTTTACTTTGTCTTCGGATAGCGTAGTGAACATTTAAAAAAATGACACAGGTCTCATTACATAGAAATCTGTGAATTTTCGGATATTGCAAACGTTCATATATTTCAATATGAATATTGTTTCAGTTGTAACTTGTCCGTATTTACACTACATATATTTTCGTTTCCAGGACACGCAAAATCATTGCTCTGAAAATACTTAATTTCTATGACACAAAGTTTGCATGGTATCACATTGATCCATCTTCGAAACCTCTTTGGAGTTGTTATAAGTCTCCTGAAGATGAAACATTGTATAGGCAGGATTTAAACACACGGCTTTCTGGTAGGTGTTAGGTTGAGCAGTTCCAATAATCTCGGCGAAATGGAAAAAAGACAGATCTTGCAATTTACTTTTTCGCCTAGTCATCAAGTATTCTTACTGAAATCACTTGAAAAAGAACCTACTTTAATACTCTAATCACCGCTTTCATGTTGTCTTTGGATAATGTGAATAAAACAAGGCAGAACGATAATGAAACTGGAAACATGTTAAAGATGAAGCCCAGGCACGAGTCGAAAGAGAACAGTCATCAAGCGCCTTTGTCGACTATCTTGTTTATCTCTCCTGTTAAGGTCAGGCCTTGTCCATGCGATTACTAATCCTTTCCTCACATTGACGTTTTGCCCTGGTTAATGTTATTCAATCCTACGCTGACCATTTCAAGCGTGCCTGCGGTGCCTTCTCTACCTCATCAATTTTCATAGTAAACTAGATTAGTATCAGAGATGTACTAACATTTACAATTGATTTTTAATATCTCGCATTACCAATCGCAAAGCAATAACTGCCGAACTCATCAAAACCATTAGAAACGCAAATGTCTATTAATCGCACGTGTGAAACAATTACAATACAACGGAATACTGAGCGGGAAGAATTATACTTCAAAATGAAAGAAGAAAATACATGTGGATGTCCGTACTCGCAGCAGAAAATAACATCTATGAAGATAATTTAATATGACGATGCTATCTAAAATGCTTATCATTTTTACAGGTAATATGCAAAGATTTCTATACGGGTAGATAAGGATCTCATCTTAAACGCTCGACAAGTGACTGTTCCATCACATTACAATTTTTTAAAAATTAAAATTTTTATTTTAATTTGTCTTATACCCAGGGACCGAATACCAAATAATAGCGGTAGGTATTTATCCAGTATAGAAATACCTTTTACCTATTATATCTTTAAAATCCCGTATAAGACTTCAAATATCAGTTTTTTTAGAGGTATTTTCCCTTTTAATCCGACGTCTATGCCGGTAAAATACCTCTATTAAAAGGAATTATCCGGTATTCTCTCATCAAAATACCAATATTTTCATAGAAAATCCGGTTTTTCAGTAGAATCATGAGATTTGGGGAAAATTCTTGTGATTTTCTCCTGGGATGGCTCAGGAAAACAATTATTTACGGCAGGTTTCTGACCGGGAGGTCCTAGGGTTCGAGTCCTGGGGTGGGGGATTTTCGACACTAGGCATATTCTAGCTAGGTAGAGTTCTGCCGTTGACTGGGAAAATTCTAGAGGTCAGGTTTCCTGAACGATAGTTTTTTATGGTTTCTCCCTTAGTAACCTTGACGTAGAAAATTTTTGGTAGATGAGTTCTCCTCACATACACGGGGTTGAAAATTTTCCCTTCGCTCTAAAAACTTCCGCCCCAGCATTGGCCTGGGTACTAGATGAAGGGACCAGTATTATGCCCGTTTTTCCATACCTTTTTCAAATCCTTTATTCTTTTATACCGGGAAAATACCTCTATAGGACGTCTATACCGGCATGGACGTCCATAAGGTTATACCATATTATACATATTTTCAATGAAGAAATAAAGCTTACCACCCATACGTGTTGAAAAAATAGATTATTTTAGTTAATATCTCAAAAAATGTTTATTAATCAAATATCATTTCATAATTTTATTTATTATTTAAATTATTATTTTGTATATATATATATATATATATATATATATATAATATATATATATATATATATATATATATATTAACAACTACTTAAATTCTATTCTCATTATTTTAAATTTTTGTGTTCCGCGTTTCTTTTTGATACGTTGTTGTTTAAAACCTCCTTAATTTAAACTCTAAAAGTTGAAATGAAATAATAATTTGATTCCATTGAAGAACTTTTCTTAGTGTCCTTCATCGGGCTCTCTCCTTTTGACCTGGTGATACTAAGCCTGTCTTTTATTTCGCACATGGAGAGGCTGTCAACTTTCTCCGTGCCATGGCGTAGGACCTTTCTTCCTTCCCGACCTCCTTCGGCGAACTGGGGAAGCTTGACACTTGAGATATCCGAACACTCCTTTCAGGCCAGTTCTTTATTATTCAAACATTTTTCCCTTCTTAATTTCACAATTAAATCCATATACTTTAATAAATAGGGCTAAAATAAATGTTATTTTCTATTTATATTTAAAGGGTTTTATATATTTTGACATTAACTGCAAATATTGGGAAAAATTTTTAATAAAAGTAATTATTATGTTATTATTATTACTATCATCATTTTTACTTTTTATTAACCATTAACATTGCATGTGGCAAGGGTTCCCTTCTACCAGGTAACTTACATTAAAAAGCATCTGGAGAGACCCACTTCAAGTGTTTCTTCCTTAATAATAAAAATACTAACATTATTAATTAATATAAAAGTTTATTAATATTACATTTTTCTTTTAATTAAATTAACATTTTTAAATTTTAAAAAAATTTATATATTATCAAACAAAATAATGAAATTTAAATTTCAAGTTAATCAAATATTTAAAATTTAATTAGTATTAATATTTTTAAAAAATTTATAAATTAATTATTATTATAAGTACTATTAATATTTTTCTTAATAAAATTTCTTAAATAATACATGAGTGTAAATTAAACATGCTTCAATCATTAATTTTGAATTAAACATAACCTTCTGTTTCCTCCGTAAAAATAGTTAATATGTCTCTATTGGCGTTAAATGTCAATTTTAATATTTTTAGTTATAATTATGGTGTAGAATAAGTAAACTGGCCAACTGAAAAATTATTTTCAGGAATGTTAGTGATACGATCAAATTTAAGCAAACAATCGTTTTAGTAAACATGTGCATGAAGGAAGTTTGGTATGCTGGAAAACTCATTTATGGAAAAGAATACACGTTTCTCCATTTTTATCCTACTAGAAAGGACAAGATTTATCGGAAATTCGATAAATTTTTCAACACTCAACCCGTGTCGCCATCTCTGCGCCCGGAGTGGGGCCCAAGGCCCGAACGGGGCTGGTGTCTGCTAAACCGATGTCTGCTAAACCCCGTTGGTGGAAAAAACTTTTTTGATATGGGGAAATAATGCTCTCTTTTTCACCAACGTGTCAAGGCGGTCATTTTCCGAATATTCTCTCGTTCTCGTAAGCGAAAAGGCTGAACGAGAATGGGGACGAATCTCGTGCAGCAGAACCCTTCTCAGGAGCAGAGGCGACTCGGTAATCTCGTAGCCATCAGACGGAGGACCGGCCAACGAGTCTTTCCCAGACATCAACACGGCTCGTTCGCTGACCTCAGACCTCCGTCCGGGCGCAGGCTTGGCGACGTGATACAGCGTTGAAAATTAATGGAATTTCTCGGTATAGATGTTGTCCTTTCTCATAAAGGAAGGGAAACTGTTTTTTACTTTGGGTTTTCCACCTAAATTCCCTTCCCAAATTTTTGTGTTTACCCAAAAATCTTTTTTTTCCAAAAATTTTGCCCATCCTAACCCCAAAAAATATTTTTTTCATTTTTTTGAACCTTGAAATTTATTCTTGGGAAAAGAAGCGTAATTTTTAATTAAAAATTAATGATTGAAAATTTTAAATTTTTTAATGTTTTTTTTTAAATTTAAATTAAAGAAAAATTTAATGTCTACAAATATTAATTAATTTTAATAAATTTTAAAATTTTTAAAATTAAAATTTTAAATTTTTCATTAAATTTTTTAAAATTTTTATTTTTTTGTTTGATAATATATAATTTTTTTAAAATTTAAATTTAATTTTAATTTAAAAAAATAAAAATTTAATTATTAATACCCCTTTTTGTTTAAATTAATAATGTTTTTAAAACTTTTTGGAAAAAACCTTTAAAGGGGGCTCCTCAGATCTTTTTTGAAGCTAAACATGGGACAAATTCCCCACTGTGTTAAGGGCTCCCTGCCCCCTAGAGTTAATGTAAAAATATATTAAACACTTTATAAAATGAAAAAAATTTTTATTTTAGCCTATTTATTTGTAAATTAAATTTAATTGTAAATGAAGAAAAAGAAATGTTTGTAAAAACGGGGCCGTAAGCGTTGGATTATCTCAAGTTAAAAATCCTCAGTTCCCCGTGGGGGGGGTCGGGGGGAAGAAACGGTCCTCCCCTGGCGGGCGCTTTGGGAGCCTTTCTATGTGCGAAATACGAAGATGTGTCCATGGAAAAACCACGCAAAATATCTTTTTTTACGTTGTATAAAAAAATTTCTGCTCGAAACTACACCGAATTTTTCCCCTGTACCCCCCAACGGGGCCCTCCCACTGCGTTTTCCCCCGCACCACTATGGGACCTCGTCACCCGTCCCTAGGCGACCGCCCCAAACCGGGCAGTTTTCGCATCGCGCGGGTTTTAAAAACCATCGTCGCTCGTTTTCCTGATTTAGCCGCCCGTGACCGTCGGGTGTAGGAGGTGCGTCTACCGTGACCTTCCAGGTCAAACGGGATCCATTTTTCTAAATTACCCCAAGCCGGCCTATTAAGGTATCGATACTTCCGCTCCTCCTTACCCGGCCGCCAACGGCGCTACAATGGCGGTCATCTCTCAGGTCGATGGAAATACCTCGATTTTTGACGATTGATTTTCTGTTTCCGGGGCCCTCAACTGCTTTGGTCATTAGTGGTCCCGTTAATTTAGTCATGGGGTGATGGCGGTGATCATCCCCCCCCTGGATGGCGGGTCGGGGCCCACCCCCGTCGACTGTGGGGGTTTCCCCAACCAGGGAAACTCCCCCGTGGGGGCCCGCCCCGGGGGCCTCTAAACTCGATCGGTCTCCCCGGGAAAATTTTGGTGTTATGTGGGGTGAGTCGGTGGGGAGAGGATGGACAAAAAAAGGAAAGGGCGGGTCTCGCGGTGTTCCCCCCTTTTTCAGGGGCTGCTCCCGGCATTCGCCTGGTGTTGATCGGAGAAAACCCCAAAAAATAATTAGAGCGCCCGCTAAATTCTCCTCGACGACTAAATTCAACCTGTTGAAAGCTGTTCGAAAATCCTACCCCCAGGGTTCAAACCTGGTCCCGGGCAAAGGGGCTGCATGAAATCAGTTGATGCGACTACCGCTCGGTAATAATCGATGAAGGACATAAAAAAAGTTCTCTTAATGGAATCAACAATTTTTTTTCCTTTTTCCAAGTTTAATTTGGGGGGTTTTCAAAACATACAACTTAACCCCTAAAAACCCCCCCCCAAAAAATTTTCAATAAAATAGAATTTTAGTTTTGCTTGAGCATCTCCTTCTATTTTTTTTAAATTAAATTTTTATTTTCTTTTCTTGTGTGACGTGTAATATTTATATAAAAAATATAAACGTTTATTTCCTAAACCAATTTTTAACTTAAAAAAATTCATTAGGGAAAAAACCTTGCTCTACGTACGTTTGGGGTCTCTTAAACCTCCGCTTCCAGCTCTGCCTCGAGATCGAAATCTTGTAGTCGGCGGCTCTTCCCCCCGCAGAAGAAAGTCTTTTCGGCCCTCTCTGGCCGGCGGGGTTTCCCCCCTCCGATTCCCCCATTTTCCCCAGCGAATGATTGCAGTTGGGCGAGAAGAAAAGAGACTGAATCAGTTTTTCCGTCTCTAGAACCAATAATTTTAAAAATTTTTTGAATTTCTTCCCTTTAATAATAAATAAATATATCTCTTTTAATTATATATATACATACCAAAATAATAATTTAAACAATAAATAAAAATTGAAATGATATTTGATTAATAAACATTTTGTATTTTTTAACTAAATCTTTTTTTAACATTATGGATATAGCTATGTTTTTACTTGAAAATCCTATAATGTTAAAATATGGGTCCCTACCGGGATAGACGTCCTAAGTTTTTCGTATAAAAAAATAAAAGGGATTTGAAAGAAAGGAAAAAACCGGTTTTTTGTATTTCCTTTTTGGGCCCCCCTTTTTATCATTTATCAAACACAGGTGAAAATACCAATAAATTTCACTGGCCAAAAGGGAAAGGATGGGCTAAAACCCTGGGGCTTAAAAATTTTTCAGCCATTCATATTTTGGGAATTTCCTTTTCCTCTTTACTCGGGTGCACTGGAGCCAGTAATTTGAAATATGAAATTGTGCGGCTAGAACCCGGGGTATGGGCAACACTGTTTTAAAAAAAAATAAAAATTATTTGGGATACCCAAAAACGGTTTTTCTTCTACATTCTTTTTTCAAGAAAAATAATTATTTAGGTCAAAATAAAGTTTTTTTTAAAAAAGTCGTTTAAAAAAGAAAAAAAAACTCATTACAATGAAAAAACATAGATTCTGTATTAGAATCAGTTGTAAATTTAATTTTTAAAAAAAAAAAATAAGGTTCAGTTTTGTATTTTTTTATTCAAAATAACAAAAATAAAAAGATAGTAATTGGTTTTTATTTTGTTAAAATCCTTATTTTATCACAGCTATCACCCCTCTTCGGGGAAAAAAAAACGGGGAACCAGTTGGGGTTATTTCCTTCCTTTCCCCTTCCCCTTTTTTCAGCCCTTTTTTGAACACCGTTTGTAAACTTTGAAACTGACCACAAATGCTATGGGATATAAGTTCGGGCTTTAAAGGGGGTTTTGCAAAATTTTGCATGCTTCTTCCTGTCTTTTGGCTGGGCATTGTCTTTGTATTGCCCTGAAAACGACAAACAGGCATACTCTTTTTTTTCATTGTTTTTCAAAAAGTCGAAATAAGCTTGGGATTAATAAATTATCAATGAAATTTCATTAAATTTAGAAGACTAAAAAACTCGACCCCAATTTTATGAAATTGTTTAAACAATCCCCCTTTTTTTTTGCCCACTATCCCCAAAAATATCTAACCCCAAAAATATATTTTTCTCAGACAAATTTTACTCCAAATTCTTCTCCCCATTCACATGTTCCCTAAAAGAAATTTTTCTTTGGTTTTTTCCCCCGAACCTCCTCCCCTTTCATCCATTTCTTTTCTTTATTGATTCTTTTTTTTTTTCCTTTCTTTTGTACATTTCCACTAAGACACGTAACTTTTTCCCCAACCGGGGTTTTGAACTTTTACCTGGTAAAACTCCCCCTGAGCGGATTGCACTTTAAACCCAATGCTAATAACTTGCGGAAGAATTTTAATTCCCATTTCAAGTACAACCCCAAAGTTTAACGAAGGTTTTTTTTATTAAATTTTAATATTGAACAATAGCGTCCCGGCCTCCCCCCGAACTCCTGCCGGTTACGTCTTGCCGCCCCCCAGGTGCCTGTAGGCCGGGTTGCTCATCTCCCCGCAGTTCTGCGTTTTTATTCGAACGTTCGGGGGTCAAAGGTTCTCGCGGTACTCGCCGGTATAAATACGGGGCGGCCGGCTCAGTCAGTCTTAATCCCGTAAAACTGAACTAAAAAGGTGTGCATGCGGTAAAAGGTGCGGGTTGTAATGGTGAACCGTGGTCATATCAACTGTTTTAAAAAGGAAGTGGATTGGCCAGTGCATCTACGGGGTCATCTTGGACTGTGCGACGTGTTGAATTTAAATTTAAAAATAAGAAGGTAGTGTAAATAAATGATCAATTTTTTCAGTGATTGTGTTAAAAAACAAAAAAAACGTTTTGTTAAAATAATACCCCGGTTTTTAAATTTCCCCTCGAATCTCTTTATTTAAACATTTCATATTTTTTTTATTAATTTTTTAGTCAATTTATGTACCCTCCTCTTTCATCATAGAGTTTTTATTTCATTGGTAAAAAATAAAATCAAAAAACAAAGAAACCCAATTTTTTTAAGAAAAGGGAAAAATTAACCCTTGAACCCCTCATTTTTAACTAAAAAAAAGATAAATTGTGATGTACTCGGGGGAAATTTTAAGTTGGGCAAATTTCCTTTAGCTCTAAATCTCCCCACACCTAGCTTTTATAAAATTTTGGTGAAATTTTGAATAAAAAGGAACGAGTTTTTGGGAAAATTTATAGAAACTTTTTCCTATAAAGATATTTTTTTCAAATGAATGCAGTTTTGGGTTTATCTTTTTTTTTGAATTACGAAATCGACTTACTATCCAGAAAAATGAATTTTTGAATAACTATAATTCCTACAAACAAAAAAATACAAAGGGGAAATTCATGTTGGGAAAAAACGGGGACATCTCCTTTTGATCAATGGATCAGAAACGACGAAAAACCCTGGAAAGGGGGTCATTGTCCCAGAAAGTAAAGTTTTATTTTTTAAATAAAAAGCCTTGTATTTAATGGCTTATTTTAAACAAACCTTTTCAAACCCCTTGGGCCCCAAAACACTTTTTAAACATTCCACCCCCCAAAAAATAACAAAGCCCATTTCTCATTTCCCCTCCTTTACCTGGTTGGGGAAGTTTCCCTTTTCCCCGGAACTAAACTGGTAGGTCATTTGTCTGGGGAGATTTCCCCCCCCCGTGGTTTGTGCCCCGGCTCCGCCCACCGTCGGCGGGGGGTTTGGCCCTCAAAGGTACCTCCATCATTTGAGCACCCCCCCAGACGGACAAGTTCTAAAATTTGGGGGTGGTCCCCCGTTATCGTTTTTGGTGCATGTAAGTGAAATGAAAGTGAGTGTGTGTGGGGGCGAAAAGGGGGCGGGAAAAATAAAAAGACCGCGCCCCGGGTCGCCCCCTTTTGTTTCATTTCCCACTTTCGCCTGGTTAAAGCTTTCGCCTTTCCGATCAAGACCCCGGAAAGACATGGAAATACCGATCAGGCGCCGACCGCTGAATTCCCCCCCCGTGGGGTCAATGCGACCGACTAATTGCTCAATCCTCCCACCGTCAGACTCGAACCCTAGGACCTCCCGGTCAAGGCAATGCGTTAAATTGAACCTAAGCGGAAACCCCATTTTTAATTTTGATATCTTTAAACCCTGTGAAAGTATTGAAATTGCACTTCTAACGTTCGGAAACTCTCGCGGGTGCACTGGCGTTATTAAATAAATGGGGTCACACAACACGAACATATGTTTACAAAAAATGTAGGAAAGTTGTATTGAGTCAGGATAGGAAGAAATCAACAGTTTTCCCGCATGGTTGTGAATTTTTTTTTCAAAAGAAAAAAAGCTCTTCTTTTTTTCAGTAGTAGACCTTTTGCATAAACCCTTATAAAATTTTGATTTTGTGTTAATATTATTTTTTTATTTGTTTTTTTTATTAAAAATTAATTTTTTCTTCCAAATTAAAGGTTTTTAAAATTATTTTTTTTTTCAAATTTACAGTTAACTTGGAAAAGAAAATATCATTAATTTTTTTTTGTTCTCTTTTTCAAAATTTTTTTAATTTTTATTCTCATTCTAATAATAAAATTTTACTTTTTTTTCCAGTAGAAAATTATAACAATAAATTTGTTCTTTTTAGTTTTAAAATTTTGGGGAAATTTAGTGATACAAGTTTGAATATTGGCGTTAAACAGCTAACAAACCAAACGGTCATCGGAAAACCTAAGAAGTTTTCTACCCAAAAAGCTAAGCTCTTCTTTTAATTAGTTAAGTATGCTAGTATATGGGTAATTTTTATTTTTAAATTTTTTCTCTAAAGGTAACTTGAAACAAGCAAACTGTGATCTCATGTTGAAAAGGTTCAAAAATCTAAATTTTATAAGATCTGATTTTTTGGTTTTTGGTACTGAAAAAATGGTATTTTGTGTAAGACTTTCTATTTTAAAAAACAGGTTTTAATTTTGTAAAACCACTGTTCAGGGGGCTCTAAAAACAAAACCCCAAATTTACATTAAATTTAAGTTTTTGGGCACCTCGTTTGTCTTTTCTTAAAAATTAAAAATTTTACAGCAAAAAAAAAATTTTTCATTTCTTCATTCAAATCCTTGTTTTGTTAGTAGAGGCCGCCATATGCGGGGCTATGCGTCCTACCAGCAAAAATGTCTACGCTCTTAGGCAAAATTCGTACTACTCTGGGATGTATCGATTTCCCCTTCCCCCCCCTGCCACCTGTTCCTTCTGGGTTTAATATAAAGACCGCTCCTCCGGCCTTCACCTTTTGTTTAACCCTTTCGGGATTTTTTCTTTTCCTTTTGCCCTTAAACGTTCTTTTTAATTTTGCTTGTCCCTTGTTTTCTTTTTTTTCACCCGCATCAAGGGTGTATGCTGTTTTCTAATTTTTGGCCATTTATTTTTTTTATGAAAGGGGGTTCCCCTTTTGAACCGGGAAATCGTGTTTGGGGTTTTTTAGATTTTTGGGAAAGTCTCTTATGATATGGGATTGGATCGGGATTTTTAATATTTTTGATTAAATGGTTGCTAATTTTTGTGAAACAGGTTTTTTCTTTTTTTGTTCGTTTTATTTTTTAAAGAGATTTGTATGAAAGCGATCTCAGTTGGGGAGTGCCTTTTGGGACTTGCATTTTTGATTTTTTTGATTTTTTCCCGCCCTAGTAAGACGGCATTTGGCGCATTCGGATCTTTGGGTTTTACTCCTGCCGTGAGTAAGACGGCCTTTCCCCCTTCGGGGTTTAAGTTTTGGGAGGCGTCTCTGTCCCTGCGGGGGCTTTGGGCCCCCCCTTGGAATAAACGCCCGATCTCCCCTGGGGGGAGAAGTCGGGTGGGCGACAGCCGTCATCGGGACAATTTGGGGCGGTCATGCGGGGATTTTTGGGGGTGGTGATCGCATTCGTGTCGGGCCCTCTTTGAATGAATCAGGGGCGAGACCTTCCTTCATTCGAATTTTCCTCTTCTTTTAAAATTTTTTAGGTTTAAGTTTTGGGAAAGTCCATTTCCCTTAATTTGGTAAATATGCACTCATAAAACGTTCTTTTATTTAATTATTTTTATTCAGTTTTCATGTCTTTTTTTTGTTTTTCCTTCCCCCCTAAAATGGGCATTTTGGATTTCAATACAGTAATTCTGTTTACTATAGGCGCATTGTTAGAAACGCCATCAGTTTTTCCTTTCATAACAGTGTTTTTTTATAGAACCCCTCTTTCATTTATATTTCCCTTTGGTTCTGTATTTTTTTTCTTGCAGCAATTTGTGTGTCTGCCGGAAAAATTGATTTTTATTCTTTTGGTCTTGTAAATAAATGTAATTTTGGTTTTTGGTTTTTTTCTCAATTTGGATTTTAAAATTTTGATCCCGTTTATTTGAACCCAGCATCCTGAAATTTTAATTAAACAGTCTTTAAATCGAACAGGGTTCTCTGTTTTTGGCCCCCTTAGGTAAACATGTCACCCCCCCTTTTTTTTTTGACTTTATTTAAAAATTTTTCTGTCTTAAACAGCTGGTGACCATCCCTTTTTTTTTTTTCATTTCCCCCCTTTGAGTTTTAAAATTTGAAATATAACATTAGTTGTTTGACTTTCTTTTCCCCGTTGCCTCCGAAATAACACGGGTTTGGTGATTCAAAAGTAAGATGGAAATAAGCTTGTTGATGATTGGGACACATCCCCCATTCCCTTTTCCTGCACAGTCGTTACTTATAAAATATTTTAATGTTACCAGCATTATAAACGACCTTTCCTGTGGAGGGAAAATTTTATAAAAGGGCATTTTCGGTTTAAAAAGATAGTTTATGAATGTTAAGTCATAAACATTCAAATCCACAAAGAAGCGTGGGAAGGGGCGTAAACAAACCAAACTCGCACAGATGTAATCGGATGTCACAAAAAAAGTTTTTAAAAAAATGGTTAATTCTCATAAAAAAATTATCATGCTTTTATAAAAAAAATTAGGTATGCAACTCTTTTTAAATGATCTTTTTGCATTCGTTCTGCTCCTCCTAACTCTGGTTTTCAAAGCATGTTGTGGCGTCATGGGTGTAATCAGAACACAGAAAAAGGGGTTGTGAACAGTAGATTTATTCAATCAGACCGTTTCAAAAATAACCAGTTGCCCTTTTTAATTTAAAAAAATAGAACTCACTGCTGGAATTTTAAAAACGCTCCCACCCAAACCAACTATTTTTTTCCCGGTGCAGGTACCGCCCCTGGACCTACAATGCCCTTTGCCCGACAATTAACTGCCACCCCCAGTGCACATTCGCACCGCTCGTACAACCACCGCGCTGCTGGAATGACAAAAAGGCGGGCATTTTTCTTTCCTTTAAAAGCCCCCCGGGGCTGCCCCCCCTCTCTTTCCGCCCTTCGACGCGTTCCCCCTTGCGGGAAAACCCGGGGCGTTTTAACCTGCCTTTCTACCCTAATTTACCCCCCGCCATGCCCGCCGTTTGCTCAAACGACCGGGGCTTGCTGGGGCAGCCGGGCTCCCCCAAGCAAGCCTCGGGAAAGGAAGGGATCTTATAGGTTTTTCCCTTCGTCCCAAAACCCCCTTTTGGGGGGAAAAATCATCGCTCCCCAAAGTGCCCCACACGCGTAAAAAGCGCTACGAAAGAAAAGGTTCGGAACTGAGTCAGTCTTTTGCGCTGCAGTGAAATTTTTCTTTCTTTAAAAATTTTTAATATTTTATTCTCGTACACAAGAAAAATAATAAATAAAATACAAATAAATTAATTAATAAAAAAAAGAAATGGCTCACGCAAAACCCTTTTAAATTATTCTTTTTTTAAATGTTTTGTGTTACGGGGTTTAAAGTTTTTCATCTTTTAATTAAATGAAAACCTCCCTTTTAAACTTAAAAATTGAATTATGAAATAAAATTATTGTTCCATTAAGAAAACTTTTTTTATGCTTAAATCTCCATCCGACCGAATGCCTAAGCCTATCTTCTTTTCGCACGTGGAAAGGGTGTCAACGTATGCCCCGCGCCTAGGCGGAATTCTTCCCTCCCCCCCCTCGGCGAACTGAAGCGCCTCGATATGATAGGCGTCAAAATTTTTGGGATATGTTTTGTATCTTAAAATCTAAACCCCTTCCCTTTCCCCCACCCCCTTGCGGTGGAGCTGCGTGACTTTCTGTGGCGGTCTGTTTTCAAATATCCCTTAAAACTGGTCGCAAAAAATCAAATTTCTCAAAAAAAAATCAACATACGACAATTTTATATTTGGATTCTCTGTTTGCTCTTATAATAGTCTGAAAAAATATGTATATTGTTTGAAAAAACAAATTCAAAAATCTCGAAAAAAAGTGACATAATAAATCAATACACTTTAATTGCCCCATTTTCCCCTGCCTTTTGTGAAAATTTCATTTTAACATCTTCAACCTTCAAACTTACAGGAGATGCTAAATTACAAAACACCCCCCCCATGATTTCAAGGTAGTGGGTGTTAGTTTTATATATATATATATATATATTAATTTTATATATATATTAAAAAATATTTCAAAAAGAATGGGGGTTTTAAATTTTTAAAATTTTTTTCATCAGGCTTGCAGCCGCGGGGGATATATCAAATGATGAATAAACGTTTTTTAAAAGCCCCAAAATGTTCTGAGGCACCCCTTCGTTCTCGGCCCCTCAAGACGATTCGGTTCTTCCCCAAAATTTGGTTGTGTGTCATTATTTGCCGCAACGCTGTTTTAAACTGTTCCTTTAAATTTGGAAGGTTGGCTGGCTTTGGGGCCAAAATGATCTAATAAACCCAAAGATAGAAATCACGGGGTTGGTCGGGGGACCGTGAACCATGGGAAACAAGCGCTATCATTGGGCCCCCTTGGGAATCCGGGGGTCGGGGGCTGTGAGTTAAAATCGCGTACCTCGTTATGCCAGTGAGCGGCGCACCATGCTGAAAAATAAGTTCTCTTTTCATCCTGTGTCAGTTGAAGAGCCGGCCGAAAAATCCCAAAAAAGGTGACCAGTTCGTTGCTTACAAAAAAAAAGGGCCCAAAAATTTCTTTGGGGTTGCACAAAAAAATTCAA
>CAXIVR010000220.1:0-18934 GCA_964035755.1 Teleogryllus oceanicus | reverse complement strand
TGCCCTGCTCCTGCTCCTGCTCCTGCCCTGCCCTGCCCCTGCCCTGCCCTGCCCTGCCCTGCCCTGCCCTGCTCCTGCCCTGCCCTGCCCTGCCCTGCCCTGCTCCTCCCCTCCCTGCCCTGCTCCTGCTCCTGCCCTGCTCCCTGCTCCTGCCCTGCCCTGCCCTGCCCTGCCCTGCCCTGCCCTGCTCCTGCTCCTGCCCTGCCCTGCCCTGCCCCTGCCCTGCCCTGCTCCTGCCCTGCTCCTGCTCCGCCCCCCCTGCCCTGCCCTGCCCTGCCCTGCCCCCCTGCCCTGCTCCCTGCCCTGCCCTGCTCCTGCCCTGCTCCTGCCCTGCCCTGCCCTGCTCCCCCCTCCCCTCCTGCTCCCAGCCCTGTCCTGCCCCTCCCCTCCCTGCTCCCTGCCCTGCCCTGCCCTGCCCTGCCCTGCCCCTGCCCTGCTCCTGCCCTGCTCCTGCCCTGCTCCTGCTCCTGCTCCTGCCCTGCCCTCCCCGGGGCCCCTGCTCCTGCCCTGCCCTGCCCTGCCCTGCCCTGCCCTGCCCTGCCCTGCCCTGCCCTGCTCCTGCCCTGCCCTGCCCCCTGCCCTGCCCTGCCCTGCCCTGCCCTGCCCTGCCCTGCCCTGCTCCTGCCCTGCTCCCTGCCCTGCCCTGCCCTCCCCTGCTCCTGCCCTGCCCTGCCCTGCTCCTGCCCTGCCCTGCCCCCTGCCCTGCCCTGCCCCTGCCCGCCCTGCCCCTGCTCCCTGCTCCTGCTCCTGCTCCTGCCCTGCCCTGCCCTGCCCTGCCCTGCCCCCTGCCCTGCCCGCCTGCCCTGCCCTGCTCCCTGCCCGCCCTGCCCTGCCCCTGCTCCTGCTCCTGCTTCTCCCTGCCCTGCTCCCGTTCGCCTGCTGCTGCTGCTGCTGCTGCCGTTCTGCTGCTGCTGCTGCTGCTGCTGCTCCTGCCCCCGCGCGCTGCTGCTGCTTCTACTATTTCACTGGACGGGGTTGGCGGGACTGGCTTCCCGGGTCGAAGTGTGACTGCACGTGCTGCTGAAACAACTAGCCGATTTCGGCAGTTACGGGCATTGACCGAGGTATGGGGACAAGTTGTAGCCATTGCGCGGTGATGGTGTACGTGTGCGCATCGTGCGGGCTGGATGCAAGCCGTGAAAAACCGTGAAACGTGGGGTTGGGATAGTGTATTTTGGCTTCGTGATCCGCCATCTTGCCTGGAGCGGCAAGGCCAGAAGGAAATCGTCTGATCCCATCAGCGGAATGGTTTGCCCAACAGGGCGCTCTCGCGCCTCCCTATTGGGGCGGATGCTCAACACGGTGCGTCTTGCGCGCTCTAGCGGAGGGATGCACAGCAGGGTGTGTCTCGCGCCCCTCGCGGAGTGGATGCTAAACAGAATGCGTCTGCACGCCATCTAGTGCCCAGAAAATGTTGGAAGGGCCTTGGGGAGGGAAATTTAATTCTAACCCGAGAAATGGAGGAAACGGAGACCATCGTCTTCAATGACAGGCTATCTGTGCATCTTAGTAAAGAGAATGAATGTTTAAATCTCGCTTATAATCCTGAGCGAAATTAAAGCGTTTATTAAAGAACACCTGCATGAAAATCAAAGCAGGTGTATCTAAATTAGAAGACACCGTCGAGGGTATGCTTGCTCAAAGACGACTGTGGAGACACCTTTGAACATGACAGATCCGGCTTGGAGCTGGTTCGAGGGAAAAAGCAGGCTCGGGAAATTTTCAAACCCGAGAAGCAGGAGGTGTAACTCCCGAACCTCAAAAGAGACGATCGCTGATGAGGAAGTGAGGACGAACCATGGACGGAGGTCAGAAGAAGAAGCACCCGAAGAAGGGCCCCAAGACGCTTCCATCTGCACTTCGGGAGCGCAGAAAGTGGGTACGGGCGACCAAAAAAACTGGTAGAGCGCGACCCATGGGAGGTCGTCGTAATCGACTGGCAGATGACGTCACCTTTCGCGGACGTGCTCAAAGATCAGAGTAGAGTCAGGCCAAACCCAGACGACAGCAAAACTCGTGAGGGATATCCCAAACCCGGGCCCGGGAAATGGCAAAGAACTGGCGGACAAATCTGAAGGCAGCAAACCTTCCAGCAACGCTGAAATCTGCACTGGAAAACCCGCATCCGTTATGCATGGAGTTCCGCGGTCAACCCTGAAATTGGGGACCTCGACTGGGGACCACAGCAGAGCAGGTCGAAGCTGCGGTCCGAAAGGTCATTAAAAAGCCAGGAGGTGACATTCGATTTTCAGTGTCGAGAACGAAAAAGCAAAATGAAAAAATGGCTGCATTCAGATGGACGAACGGGATGCCAGCTTCGCTCCAAAGCCCGGTATAAAGGTAGGTGGCTCGTGTGTAATGTTCGACGAAGAGTACTTGTCACCGATGCTACCGCTGCCGGGAGTTTAACCTTTTTGTAGGACTGCAACGGACCGGACAGGAGCGGTAATGTGCTACAAGTGGGGAGAGAATGGCCACAAGGTGCCAACTGTGACTCGAGGCAAAATGCACCCCATGCGCCCACAAAGGAATGGAGGGAAAACCTGCACATCTCCCAGGCACAGGAGAATGCGCTATTTAGACGTTTGGCGACAGCTAAAGGAGGAAGACACGAATAAAAATGGTCGTGATCCTCAAGGCAATATAAATAGAAGTAAGAAGGAAGGATTTATTTGTCAACTCTCCTCGAAAAAAGGGCGGATATTGTCTTAATAAGCGAACAGTACAGGACAGAAATAAGGATGGCTTAGACAACCTGGCACATCGGCAATCTGGATCACAGACCCATGTAAATGCAGATAGATGCCCGGGGAAAGGCGATGGTCTGTGGGAAACGGGTTACACTATTATGTTAGCTGCTACTTCACTCCTAACACCCATTAACAATTTAAAAAGAAATTTAAGACCTCGAAGACGCAGGAGAAATATGAGGCAGAAGTCCTTGTAGCAGGAGACTTTAATGGAAAGCCCCTTGAATGGGGATGACGTACACGGATACTAGGGGAAGTTCATCCGAAATGGGGCAAGACTGAACCAATCATACTGAATCGTGAACGCCCACATTCAGTAGACCAGGTTATGCTGGGACGATACCGACATCCCCCTTGGCCCGAACCCCTAGCGGCGCAAATTGGACTGAGGTCGCGAAGGTTTACACCGCAAGCGACCATCGGACATCAATTCAGCATCAAGAAAACTCAGACGACCCAATCCCGACGGAACATCACTAGATGGAACATAACAAATAGATAAGACCAAACTCACTTCGACTATTGAACACGGATATGAAGGCTGAAGAAAGAAGACACCACCCCAGTAGCGATGCTAGTAGACCTGACGATGGCCCTCATCACGCAGGCAGGCGAGGCCGCGATGCCCAGGAAGAGAGTTGCCCCTAACCGACGGCCCGTTTATTGGGAACGAAGAAATCGCGAGCCTCAGAGGAATCCCTCCGTCTTAGACGGAGAGCCCTAAGAGCCAGAAGAGACTCCAAAGATGTTGAGGAAAGAAATACAGCCTAAGGACGCCAAGAAGAAACTGCGCAGGGCCATTGCGTTAAGCAAGGCAACGAAGTGGGAGGAACTTATCCAGAACGTCAACAAGGGACTCCGGGAAAAGAGGGAAAAACCGTCACCAACAGACTGGGTGACATATCTCCGCCGAACATATGAAGCAAAGAGATGGAAATATGGGCCCGCCTTTTCCGTGCACCAAAAGCCCGATGAAGGCTTCCGTATCTGAGGGGGAAAACCATATTTCACCACTCGGGACCCAAAACAGCTGTACTCTCGATGAAACAAAAAAGCCCCCGGGCCTGATGGAATCCTGGCAGAGGTCCTAAAAGAAATTGTAGGATCACCTAGACCTGCTTCTCAACATGTACAATATGCTGAGAGAAGGCAGGTTCCCTGTGAAATGGAAAAGAGCCCGATTCCCTGATAAAAGGGGCAAGGAGACGTAAACTCTGTCGTCCCAGGCCGCTGCATGCTGGATAGGCGGGCAAGCTGTTCAAAAAGATGCTTGGCCCGCACCAACAGCCATAGAGGACGCAGGTGGTTTTATCCGAAAGAAGTCGGCTTCCGAAAGGGGAAAGTCCACAGTAGAGATCCGCGAAATTGTTGCAGCGGGGACGAACGGGAAGAGGGAAACCACCGCAAAAGACCATTTGCATGGTAGTGACGCGGGATGAAAGAAATGCCTTCAACTCGGCCAACTGGGGAGACATTTTAGACCCTTTTGAGAAACTTCGGAGTTCCAAACCCATTTGGGAGGGAGAATTATTGAGACTCACCAAGGACCGAGTTATCTTGTACGAAACCGACCAGGAAACAGGAGTAGAAGAATGACGGCAGGAGCAGCCCAGGATCGATCTTAGGACCTGATCTCGGGAATGCTATTCAACGGCCACTCAACCTCGATATGCCAGACGATACATTCCTGGTGGGATACGTTGACGACATAGCACCCATCCGGGACAGCAGCACCCTAGAAGGTTCAGCCCCGATTAAACCAGGTAATGAGGAGAGTGCAAACCGGCAAACCCCAACACCGATTAGAGCTTGCTGGTAAAAAAACAGAAATTGTATTATTAACAAAGAAACGGATAGTTTGACACACAAATGAAAACCCTCGAAGAGGACATCCAGACCACTAAGACAATAAAGTACTTGGGAGTAATGCTCGACCTGGCTCTCTTAGACACATAAACGGGCACGACAAGGCAGCAAAGGTGACAGGCGCCCTGAGTAGAATAATGCTAACGTTCGAGGCCCAACACAAAACAAGAGGAAAATCCGATGACCGTGACGAGTCCATCTATTGTATGGGCAGAGATCTGGGCACCGGCCATGCAACATGCCCCTACAGGAGAAGACTACTGGCGGTACAAAGCAGCGGCAATGAGAATTGCAGCCCACCGAACAGTGGGCAGAAGCCAGTCCTGTAATCGCAGGACCATACCGATTGACCTTCTTGCTCTTTAAAGAAGAGCATCTTCAGCAGTCTTCTGAGACAGGGCACTACTTAAGAGGGAAGAAAGGCGAAGACCATCCAGACGTGGGAAAAAAGATGGGAAACTGATGCCACAGGAAGATGGAAGACATTGATCAAAGGGGATGAACCGTGGCTGAAAAGAAGACACGGGGGAGTAGACTCTACTGACCCAACTACTGTCGGGACATGGGTGCCTGGTCCTTCCTTCAAGGATTGGGGCCACAGCCCAGAGATTGCCATTTCTGTGGGTATAAAGAGCGAGTCACCATACATTCTTGAATGTGAAAGGTGGCTGGAAAAGGACAGACTGGGGACAAGAATAGCCCAATAAGCTCCACAAATTTATTAACACCATGTTTAAAACTGAGCAGTCATGGACAGCCGTAGCAATATGCCAGGGAAGTCCAATGCAAAAGAGGAAATAGAGAAACAAAAACGAAGAACTAAGAATAGAAACGAAGAAAAGGCTTCAAAGAGAGCCAAATTAAGGTATCCCCTGAAGAAATGCTGAACAAGGTACTGGGACGGAAACGAAGAGGATTACGAGGTTCGGGGTTTTTGTGAGTAAGCTCACACTCACCCAAGAGCACCGGCTCTTCGGTCTGTTAGAGATTTTCCCAAACATCCTCTCAAAAAAAAAAAAAAAAATACACTACTACTACTACTACTAACTACTACTACTATTAAATAATACTACCACTACTACTACACTACACTACCACCACTAAATACTACCAATTACCACTATACTACCACCACTACACACCACTACCTACCACTACTCCCACCACCAGCACTATACACTAACACTACCACTACTAAACCCCACCACTACCACTCACAATAATACTACTACCACACACTATACTACCACTCACTACCACTACACTACACTACTACCACCAGATATTTCTGATTTTTCTCCAGTTACGTTTACTTTCAATCATTTTGTTGATAAATTGTCCGCCGTCAGTTTTTCCCAGGTGAAGATTTATATTAAATCTATGTTGGTCCCATCTACTGATGAAAGCTGTGTTTCCGTTGCCTTTCAGAACGGCAAGTCGTCTATTGTTTGCTAATTTCATGTAAAAATCCAAAATTACCATGCTCTTGTCAGAAATTGAGTGGTTGGTAATTAGGTCTCCATGTTGAGTTACCCAGGGCTTGATCTGCTTGATCAGGCGACGTCCACGGGGCCCTTTTGTCGTGTTTTCCCACCTGTTCTGCCACCTTTATATGATTGCCCGGCCCTCTTTTTCACATCTTCCTTTGCTTGAAATTATCTTTCGTTCCTAAAAATGTGCATTGGTATAAGCCCGTTAGAACTAATGAAGCTTTAGTGGAAACTGTTTTCCCTATGCAAATATAATTGCAATGCCATTTTTTTGTATCGATTAGTTTTGCTTATTATATTTAATTGAGCTGATTCTGCCCAAAAGGTGCACGAGAGTAGTATATTGTATACTGAGCTGGGTTTTTCTTTTTCTGGCTCTCCTATATTTGGCATCAGTCGCAAATCCGCCAATTGTCTTCTTGCCTTTCCGTGGTCATATTATAGTGATATTTAAAGCAATCTCTGATCTATCACAACTCCAAGGATTTCACTGCTTGGCTGTTTTACTATTCGCGAATCTTGAAGAATGCAGTTAGGTCTACGTTTTCCAGGCAAAAGTACGGCCTGTTTTATGGTGCCAGGTTAGGAGTTTGTTTCATCCATGTGTTCACTATATGTAGTGCTGCGTTACCATTGAAAGTGAGTTCTTCCATCGTTTCTGCTGTAACTACGATTGCTTGGTCATCTGCAAACGCGATAAGTGTCGTTCCTTCGGGAGTCAGGGTTTTCGGAGGACTCCATCGTATATTTGATCTCCATAGTGTTGGTCCCAGGGCTGGGAACCCTGTGGTACCCTGCTGTCATTCCCATTTCCTTTCTACTTACACTTATCACTTTGGGACAAGCCACCAATGATGTTGATAAGGTAGCATGCTATGCCCCTATCCTCCAATCTCTCATAATCCTGTGACCAGGACGCACCATTGAATGCATTTTTACATCGAGCAGTATTAATGCGATAGCAGTCCTTGGTCGTTTGCCTTCTTAGCGATGCTAAGAACATTGTCAATAGCCCATACGTAGATCTGTTTTTCGGAAGCCACTGTCTGTCGCTTAAGTTTCCTGGGTTTTGCTGATTTCGTCATTTAGTCTTTTAGGAGCACATGCATACAGCTTGCCGAGAGTATCCAGCAAGCATATAGGTCTGTAGCCTTCGCCGGGTTTGGGTATGAGTACCCTGGCTTTTTCCAGATGTGTGGAAGGTGCCTAGCCTCATTAGTGTTTCTAAGGTACGCTTGTGTAAACCCCTGTCCACATCGACCAACATCTTCACTGCTCTGGTATTCGTCCGGTCCTGGACTTTACCTCTTTTTAGTTTCTTGCGCGTGCTGGGCCTCACTGTCTGTCAGGGCTGGATTTGAAAATCGTTTTTTAAAGTTCCATATTTTATTAGGTGGCGGGAAGATATTGTTATTTGATATCCAGTCTTGTTCAAGGTCATATGTACTCTAGGCTCGTTTAAGGAGGTTTTCATGCGACTTTTAAACCATCCCCACATTTGCTTCAATATCCTGGGATAGTTGGGGAAACCAACACTGTTTTTCTTGGGCAATCACTTCACGAGGTTCCCTTTAGTTTTTATAGAGGTTCAATCCCAATCCCGGAGGAATGTTTCTTTTGCCTTGATATTTTGCTTATGGCAAGGACCTCCCTTTCTTAGGGCGGAGAGTTCCAGGCCCACCATGGAGGATCCATTTTGTTGGCTTTTTTAGCAATCTTGAGCTTCTGCTTTCTGTAGCTGTTTCAAGCACTCTATTTGTGTATGGTTGGACTTTCGATGCACTATCTTGTAGGCACGTCAAGGTAGCGTCTTGTAAAGTTTACTGATGGGGGAGGTTCTGTAATTTTTGCCTTGCTGCACTTTTGATATTCTGAATGATATATATCTATGGTACAAGGGTTTTTTCATCTAAGACTTTCCATTCTACGATGCGTTTTAGGTTGTTTTTAACAGAGGATATATCAAAGAAATGATGTTTGTGTCCTTTCAAATGTGGGTTTGTTCCTGTTTTTCAGAGGTTAGGTTGAGTGCCTGCCCATTCTGTAACCATTCTCCCGAGGGTTTTCTTTTAGATCCCCAGTCCGCAGACTTTGCGTTGAAGTCGCCAGCCATATTATTTCAGTGCCTTCCTCTAGTTCTATTTCGAGTGCATCCAGGAATTGGGAATAACATTACCACTACTACTACTACTACTTACTACTACTACTATATACTACTACTATAATAATAATAATAATAATAATGAAAAAATAATAATAAAATAAATAATAATAATAATGATAATACAATTGTTCAGTTTTTGGGGATTTCACCCAGCGCCAATAACAACTGGGACCACTATGACTTTTACCACACCCACATAGATTTGATTTCATCTGCCAATGGCAGGTATTTTAATTTTTCCGTGTGTGTTTTTTTTTAGGATTGACTGGTAGAAGGACTGCAATATCAATGATAAAGGTTTTCCTTTCAGCCTTTAGAACCAATACAATATCCGGATGTTGTTCGGGAAATTTTTTTCATGTTAGTATTGTCCATAAAAATTTGCAGTTCCCATCCTTCTTGTGGGTAGTTAATAAGAGATGGGCCTGCTCTCATCTCCAAAATACTTTAGCCTGAGAGCCTGGTGATTATCTTCCACACGATTATGCCTTTCAAGATATTGTTTTTGGGGCTAAACTGAGCATCCAGAAATAATGTGATCGATCCCTTCCCCTTTTCGCCACAATTCTGCAGTTGGATTTTGTATGTTTCACGCATGATGTTCTTTAGTAAGCCCCCGTTGCGATTACCTGATCTTGAATCGCAATTATGAAGGCCTTGTTTCCGCAAACAGGCTGCCAGTTTGCGGTAAGCCCAAAAAAGGAGATTTATTTTACTGTTTTCCAATGTGTTTCTCTAACGGCCGAGGGGTTTATCTTCCATTTTCTAGTTGTTCGTGTAGGATTTGAGGAAGGATCTACATTACGTCGGAGAGTTTAAGATGGCGCTGTGATCTGCCTTTATAATTACAGTCATCCACTCACCGGATTTTTTCTGGATGAATAGTCTCTAAGATCTTACTAGCATATAATGCCTGGTCGTGACATAGGAATAATTTCGCCGCCATCCCGTCCGGGATTGGGAAACCCTTTTAACTGAACTGTGGATGGTGTCTTTTTCTTTATTAAATTCTTTCCTTTTTTTTTATGTCGGTTCTTCAATTCGGTGTCTCCATTTTAATATTGCATAGGGAAAAAGCGAGTACTTTGGTGCATATATGTTGAGCTGTTTGCGGTGTAATTTAAATCTGTCTTTAAGATGGCGCGCACCTCTGGATGTAGTTATTACCCACCATTTCCTTTTGGATTTGTTTTCTATGCATTAGACTGCAAATATCGGAGACATTTGTAATTTCTCCCGACTATTCCCTTTTAGGTGCCCTAATTATTTACTTCATATCCAGGATATTCAACCCATTCTCCTTTACTCATACTGTAATTTTGCACTTGTCGAGGCCAAGTTTCATGTTCGCTATTACTGAATTTTCCACACACTAGGGGCGAACATGACTTTGCTTTTCAGCATACACTTTTAAGTCATCCAAAAAAAAAGGTGACTTACTTGTGCCTGATTGTTCCAGCTTAAGTCACTTCTTCTGCCTATTTAGCATTGATGTTATGGTTTCACAGCAAGACAAAAACCCCAAAGGACTGAGAGTGTCACCTGAAGAACCCCTTTTGATTTTAATATTCCCGCTTGAAGTCCTTTTGCCAGTAATTAGCAAGTTAGTACCCAGTGATCCAGATAAAGTAGGAATCCTTTACATGATTCTCAACACCTAGATTTCAACACTTCACTCAGTACGTGTGGACACTGTCAAATGCTTTCGATAGTTTTGTATGCGGCATACAATGATTCCTTTCTCTGTTTTACAGAATTGGTTATGATGGAGTCTACTATCAGTTGTTCCTTGCATCCTCGTGATCCCTTATGGCATCCCGTTTGTTCTTCATCCAATGTTTTGTTGTTGTCTAGATGTTGGTATATTTTTCTGCTTATTATGAATGTAAGCAGCTTGTAAAGTATTGGGAGACATGTGATTTGGCGGTATTTTGCTCGATCAGCTGTGTTCTCTTTGGGGAGTAGGTAGGTGATCCCTTCTGTCATGAACGGAGGTATCGTCTGCGGATTTTCCAATTAACCAATGTAACACTTGGCTAAATGTTTGTGGATTCCGGTGAAATTCTTTATCCAGAAATTTTGCAATCCGTCGGGTCCAGGTGCCTTCCAGTACAATGTTTTTGCCAGGGCTATTTTCACATCTTCTTCATTGATTTTCCAGTTTAACATCTGGTCCAGTTTTCAATCTGGTCATGCGTTGCTTTTCAGTCCTCTGCCATTTTGCCTTTTTGTGTTCAACAGATTCACCCCACACGTTTGGCCAGAAACTGATAGTGTCCTCAGCTTTGAGTGTGATGTCTCCGTCTGCTTCTATACTGGATGCTGTGGGTCTTTGTTTTCGGAAGTTCTTTTGGTTGTTTCTAAATTGGTTGTTGTCTCTGCGACGTGCCTGACTTTTCCGGTAACGTTTTAATCTCTTCGCAAGTGCAGAAAGCCTTTGTTTTTGAGTGTCCAGTACCGTGTCCAGTCCAGTGTTCCCCTGCGTCTTCAGGCGCGCCCAGATAATTGCTCCAGCTCTCCTAACTTTAGCTGAAGCATTCGGTTTTGTGTATTGGGTCAGTATGCCAATATCCCTTCTAATCTGATACATCTTGGAACATAGTCTTCGCTTCCATGGTGGGGTTTTGGGATTTTTCTTCCCTACTGGCTTTGTACTACTGACGTGTCGCCCATTAAGAATGAGAACTGTCATTGCTCCAATGTATGTCAGAGTATGCAAGACATCTAGTGAGCTTTCATCTTTTAACTGATCAGTTATTATCCGGTTGACGTAGATGATGATGCCTTTTGTGTCTCGTTTAAAGATAATTTTCGGCAGCGTAGGTCTTAGGATACAACAGATTTCTCCATACTTCATACAGTTGGTTTGAAAGACATCTTCCTCTTCCTTTTTGTGAAGTGCAAGGGCTTCTCTAACACGAACTTGATGTTCTTCATTTTCATCTCTGGTATCCGTCTTCTCTGCCATACCCAATTCTACAGCTATTTCCTCCTTAATCTTGGGATAATTATTCATCATTTGCGGATATAGAAACTATGGTATGCTGCGGGAAATGTACTCGATACATTTGCTGACAGTATTTGTGGTGTTTGTCTTGAAAGGGTATTCAAATAATTTAGTTGAAAATTGTGGAACTTCTTTTTTACATTAAGGTTTTTCTCAGATCCCGTGTTTGAGCCCATCGATATGTCACCACCTTCAATAGCTGTAACTAGTAAGCTTTTTTAAACAGAATTCATCTGACCAAAGTGTAGCACAGTTTAACTATTTTTTATTGTTTATATATGTATTTCATCCGTCCCTCTTGGCAATAGAGCTTCTAATACGACAGATTCCTTGAAGATTGCAAATGAGCATACAATTTTGTTTTGGCGTATTAATTTTCATTACACAACAGTAAAGTTTAAAGAGAGTCTTACCAGCCATTTCTAAAATTTTCAGATCCTGTGCATAGGCAGCAGTTCATACTGAAAATGGTGAGTTTTCAGATGTCTGAAAGGCAAATGAAGTATGCTACTGAAACCATAGACTATTGTAATCATTTTATTGATTTGTTACAGGTTCTTCTGCCTTTAAGAATGCTGGTACATAAATGAGATAGATTTGCCAGCCTTTTCATGCCTTTATTTATTATTAGGAATATTTACTCAGATTGGTATTGCAGGCAGACTGACATGAAAAAAATGTGAGAGATTATTGCCGATTTTCTGATTTTTGCAGTTAAAAGGTAGGGAAATGATTCATTAGAAGGAAATAATGTTGGTCTAAAATTTTTAAATTTTTAAAAGTATACCCCAATAATGTAAGTTACCATGAACAGATAATTTTGTTTTTAAAATTATTTTCTTTGAGGAGTCAGAGCGAATATTTTTAAAGAATTATTGTTATGTGCAGTGAATGGCATTCTTAATTCTCCACAAAGTTTTTGTTGACACCTCTTCTGATCTGACAGTAATAATATAGTATAAGTGATGGACCATTAAGATCATGTACTTGTCATTGCATGCAATAAAATTGTGAATATCCAATAATCTATATCATTTTAAATTGAACATAAGATCCTGCACATTTTGGACACCTGTACTAGTAGTGGTGTACCAAGATGAGCTAAACCACAAAAATGTAATTGAAGGTCCAAAGAGGACTCACTTAATAGATTACAAACAAAGAAACATTTACTTGGAACTGATGGAGTTTTGTAAAATATAGTTTTCCAAGTCATATTTTTAGTAATGTTCTCATAAATGTTAGATTGTAAATGCACCCTTATTTTCAACACCTGTACGTCATAAACACCGAGATCTAGTTTAAATGCAGTATTCTGTTATAATAAACAGTTTGGATCAAAGCTGACTTCCACTCATTGGTTAAAAATGTGATGCTATAATGCATGCTACAATGCATCCAGATAAAATTGAAACTAGTACTGGAAAGATAGATTGTTAAAACTTGTAGGAAAGTAAATAACAAAATAGAATGTTTGTTATTTTATTACATCTAAAGTCGCTAGTAAGTGCAATTACGTTTAAGGTTTGGATAACATGCTAAAAGTTGAATTTTTAGCTGTAAGCAAAGTGACACAATGCTCAAATGTTCAGATACAACTGTTAAAGCAAGAAACAAACATAATACTGTCATCTGACCTAATCAGCTATTACTGACCTTTATGAAACAGTACATAATTGGGTGATTTAAATTTTTGAATTGAAAGAAATAAAAGGCAGTAATACTGATTAAAGGTTCACGGAAAGTGATTTATTTTGCTCATAGGATTGGGGCACACGTTCTATTGGCCTTATGTCATCACCTTTCTATTCGCAAAATAAAATGGCACTTTCACCAATTGTATATGATTTGTTTTATCTGAGCAAAGGTGCGATAATGTTTCATTTGTTTCTTTAAGTACTGTTCTATACAGTGCTCTGTAATAAAGTAGTATTCCATAGTATTCACATTAATTTGGCATATCTCAAGCAAGTAAGTTGCATTTGAACTCAGTACTGTGTTTATTGCCTTAGTATACAAAATTGTTAATGCTGTTGAAATTATAAAATTGTGTATTGTCAATATGTTCAATAAATATTAGATTTTACTGCTGTAATTTGATTTTTTCCCATAAATCCTTACAATTATTTTTTAATATTTTGGTAAGTTAAGGTTGAAAGTGCAGGAGTAATTTGAGAAATATATGGATTGACAATATGGAGTGAATATGGAGAAAATTTTAAAATTCCCGCGTACCTGTTTTTTTTTTTTTTTTTTTTTTTTTAAATTTTCTGGTTACTTCTACGCTATTGGCTGTCATTTGGCCAATGGAAATCAATAAGATTGCACATGGCGGCACCGGAATTTGCAATAAGGCTTTTTGTTTAATATTGAGTGTCATCTCTGAGGTATACTCTTGAACACGTGCGTCCGCCGTTTTCGCTTCACCCCTCGTTCAAACGTGATTGGCTGCTACTGCGCATCCTCCGCGCCAGCCAATCACACAAATTTTATCGGGGAGGCAAGTCGTCCAACAGAAATTTTGGTCGGGCGGTTGATTGGCACCCGACAGCCGATTCCCCCACCACACAGCCCAACTAATTGTGTATTGTGTAGCGTGGTAAATTGGGATAGTCAACTGCCGACGCAAGAGCTGAAGTTTTCACTTCCGTAGATTTCGTCTGCCAATCCACGTGCTTGATCTTGCCTGATTCCAAATGTATATCTCAGAGTTAAATCAATGTTCACCAATGTTAAACAGAAAGCCTTATTTGCCTAACTTCGGTGCCGCCATATGCAATCGTGTTGATTTTATGGGTAAATAAGCAGCCAATAGTGCAGAAGTAACCAGAAAATTTGAAACTAACTGGTACGCGGAAATTTTAAAATTTCACCCCCATATTTTGAACCTTAACTTATTAAAAATAATAGACATAATTGTAAGGATTTTATGAAGAAAAGTCAAATTATAGCGATAAAAAGTAGTATTTATTGAGATATTGACATTACACAATTTTATAATTTCAATAGCATTAACAATTTGTAATACAAAGACAATGAACATAGTACACCAGTTCAAATGCAACTTACTTGTTAGAGACATGCCAAATTAATGTGAATACTATGGAATGATCACTATATATGAATAGTACTTAATGCAACAAAAAATGAAAACATTACGCACCTTTGCTCGGGTAAAACAAATGATTACGATAAATTGGTAAAGTGCTATTTATTTTACAAATAGGAAAGATGGTGACACGAGGCTGATATGCCAATCCACATGCTTTATCGTGCTCGATTCTTACCTCACATAGAGTTTTTGTCTACATAAATAAATAAGAATAATGCTACCTCGATCACATTATTTGCGACTTGTCTGTGCTGCTTGTGTTCGAGGTTATTTTCGAGTGTGGCTTGTTGTTTCGTTTTGTTTCGTTCTTGTTGTTTTGTTTTTAATTGTTTTTAAATCAGAGTTTATATATTTTCATTTGTTATAGTGTTGTTAATTTGTTTAGTTTTTCTGTATTGTTAAATTAGGTTAGGTAGGATAGGATAGGATCAGATAGTATTAAATACATGTTCGTTAGTTTCAAATATATTTTAATGTCCCGCCTGGTATCACAAAATATGTGATGAACCACCATAGCTGAACTGCCTCGCAAAAACACATGGCGGACGTACCTTTGTAATGTCTCGGAGGCTGCCTCACCCTGTGGCATCTGAGATTTCTCCGGCGATAAGGAATCGCGTACGACAAGGAGAGGCGACTGCAAGACGCAACAATCGCGCTGACCGTCACCATCATCACTGCCCTCTTCGTCAAAGAGGAACTCGCACTCCCAGGAGTGTCCAAGAAATGAATACATCGTTTGTTGGGCCATCACGTTATCTGAATTATTATATCGCCTCATTGCCTACACATGCTCGCAGGATTACTTCCATTGTTCTGCACCGTGTTTTGCAAACGCATTTCTTCAAAACGTTTCATTTTCTTTTAGGATGAACCAATTGTTTCTGCTGCCTCGCGCCCTTTATAAATCCTCAAACAGAGAGAGAGAGAGAGAGAGAGAGAGAGAGAGGCTATGTTGTGAAAAGAGCGCCGGAAGGGGGAAATATTAGAGCTTTGAGGAGAGGCCACGTTCGGGCATGCGCAGGGAAGGTTTTGGAGTGTAGAGCAACAAATCACACTAAGACCGCACGCGTTGAATTTTTATTATTAGGTGCCAAGCGCGATACTAACCTGATCTCCTGCTCCGGCTATAGAGTACCTCAAAGGTGGGCCTTCTGGGGCGAAGAGATGCAAATATTTACTAATCTTCTGTTAAATATTAGGATCATTGACCTTTTAAGTATCATCCTTCAAAGCGCGTATACACAATAATTTTATCTTCAATGGGAAATATATTCAAAATTGCCACAATTATTTTATCTTCAATGGAACTTTATTCAAGATTACCACAAATTCAAGAATAAATTCCTCTATCCAGAAAAAAGATAGTTTTCTTACTATGGATTGGACCTACAGTAACAGGTTTTGTGTTACCTTTGCTTCGGAGAATTGTAGTCTGTAGGGCCGTATGGAGTTATGCCCGGGATGCTATCCGGGGGAAGCCCGGTGAAGGCGAAGGCGAGCGCCACCCGGAGGTTGAAGCGGCCTCGCGTTGCGTAGGCGTGGGCACCAATCCCGCACATGCCCGTTCCGGGGTCAGAGTCTCTCCTCGGCGATGCGACGTGATTATCACTCGGAGTAAGACATCAACGTCACCTTCCCGCGTCTGGCTGCGCGTTCCGGCAAGCACACCTTTTCAGGTGCTTTTCGGACGGTAGGGATCACGTCTGCAAACGGAATTCATGTCGGGTAAAGTTGGCACTGATAGGAAATTAAAGGTGGCAGATATGATTTAGCCTTATTCTGCAAAATGATGGTTTATCGGTGTAAATACATTTCGGAGATATTGCAATAATTGAGTCTACCTCAGTGGAGTGAATTTTGAGAGGTGCCTGGCGGATAAGTGACGAGACGTCTAACGGCCGGGCGATGAAAATAAAGTCCTTTCGTGTTCTCACACTCGCAATTTGCTCTCCCTGTATCTCCCTTCCTCTTCGGGTGCGTCGTTGTTCGATCACGTGTGTAGACTGTTGTACTATTGGCTATATTCGCATGTTCCAGAAACTTCAATTGCTGGTGATCTGTTTATTGGTCGACGCAATCACTACTCTGATTATTTCTTTGAGGTTTTAGTTGTGTGTTTTGTTAATTTTTTTCTATTAGAACGAGAGTCGGAAAGTCTGCGCCCGTTGCCACTGTGAACTATTACGCGTTCTGAGGAATGGCGCTTGGGGTTCTGGAGCGGTTAGGGTGAAGAGTCCACATTGAAGTCATACAAATATTTAAAACAATGTTACAAACCATACGGATAATTAAGGGAAAAGCAAAAGAATATAGTTACAAAATGATTAAAAAAGTAGAGAGAAGTTTCATCAGAAAAATATCCAAGTAAACTATCAGCAAGTGCTTCAGGCAGTTAATTGCATCTAACCCACTGATTTCGGAAATGGGAATAGAAAAATTATCAAAGGATCCATAAGTTCCAGCAATGTTAATGCTCTTTAAGTACAAATTTACTTGTTCAAGAAGAGTCACATGATGAAAGTTCTGATTCTGAGGTTATATAATTAAATATTTGAAGGTCAAACAATTAATAAGTCATTATCTAATTATAAATGTGTTTTATTCCAAAACGCTTAGAAATACTTTTCCAACCGGTCAGTCGGTCGGTCGGTCGGTGTCCAGCATGTCGACTCCTCATACACCATTAATACTAGAAGAGCAAGGTCATCGGCATATAGGAAGGTTTGTACTCCAGGGTGTGAAATGTCGTTTAGTATAAAGAGAAAAGGATTGGGATAGCACGGCACTTTGTGGGACACCAGCTTGGATAGGATGTTTGGGGATGATTTAGACAGCGTGGAAGCAGAAACTATACAGAAATGTAAGCAGAAACGCAAGCGAAATGTAAGAAACGCAGGGAAAATGAGAATTAGACAATACATGCAGCATGATAATACAGAATAACACCAAATATATAAAATTTAAATCAAATATTAATAAATCTATTTAAAATAGAAACTGTTTCTTTTATCTTTTAATTTCTTAGTTCCTGGAAATCTAAAAGATCCATAAAACCTTTACATAGCCGAAGGCTGAATAGTACGGTCCCGTGGACCCACTGTGCCGAGTGTAGTGCCCAGCGGTCGGGGAGAGAAACTTCCAGCGTCATCTTTACTTATTTTAGTCAAAACAGTTAAAAACTGTGTGTGACTGCTATGTGGAGAAGTAAATTCGTGCAAGATTTCAAAATCCTGTGATCCCTAGACTAAGCCATGTACTACTTGAATTTTGAGTCATTGAGAGCGCGTTATTTCCGACATCATGTTTGGAATTTTTGTCCTTGTGACACCGAAATACGCACGAGAAAATATTGATTGTGGTAGGTATTGTGGGTAAAGGAAAGAATCTTAAAACACTTATAGTCTGGTAAATAAGTTATTTTGTTTTAGACACAAAAGTAAAGTCAATTTTATTTAAAATTTCAGCATCACAGTACTATTAAATAGGGAAACTATATAAAGTCATGACTAGGCAACAACACCGCGACATTTCAGTGCCACGACACGAAAAGCTCACGACACAAGTCCCGGAAAAAGGCCTCTCTCCACGCTTGCCGGAAAACCAATATGGCGATCCAGAGCCAATTTCACTTTCGTAATCCTCGTTGCAATCAAAATAGCGTGCCGACGAGCTGCCTCCACGATGACACAAGCCCCCACGTGTGCCACTATTGAAAATCACTTCTCAAAAGTCACGTCGTCTAATGAAAATAGAGAACCAAGTAAGCGCGTCGACATGTCAACATCGGCTTCCATGATTGCTGGTCACGCGATACTGAAAACGTGCGAAAAAATTATTCTAGTGACGTTAAGTGAACAGAATATGTCCTAGGAAAGCTTTATAGCAAAACGTGTTTGAAAAAAATTTAACTCGAAAATATGTTATATTGTGATAGGCATAAAATTAAATCAATTACGTTGAAAATTTCAACATTCGCAAGAATACCAAGCAGCACTTGATCAAAAAACGTGACAATGTGACTAGGGTGTGGTTGTCAGAGCCTTGACATCAAAATCCACTACACATGCCATTGCGGAAAAAATATTGCGGTTTTAAATATATGCCAACTATCAAATATGACGACTCACGTCGCCCTAAATTCCTCAAATTAGTGCTATGAGTTTATTTATAAGATCAATGTGAATACTGGTTCGACCTACATCGAATTTGTACTTGATTTTTTAACGTGGCATCTCAAGGTCCCGCGAAAGAGAGAAGGCAAACTCCAATAGGGAGACGTAGAAGTCTGAGCTGTATGACATTGCAGCTCCCTAATGGAATCTGTTTTCCCTCTCCCTCTTTCGCGTGTGGCCTTGAGACGCCACTTACAAAATGCATAATAGCATACTCAATTAAAAAGCTAAAAGTTATTTTATTTCAGGATGAATAATTATTGCAATTATCATCGACACATTACTTCCCCACCTAAAATTAAACGACTGAACAATGCATACGTTTTATCATTCAATTATCATTGCGAAATTAAAGCATCTTTTATAAACG